>MU912300.1:0-23423 GCA_036418165.1 Cooperia oncophora
ATATCGAATATTACGCCAGTCCGTCAATTAATCAGCCCGGCGCTCTTGGTCACTGCACCCTTTGAAAGGCGTCCGGGACGCCATTCTCTCTCATATGAGATGCGAACAATGAGGGAAGACTCAGACCTGGCGCTGACGGTCTACAGGTGTTTGTTCATAGCACTATTCTATGACTTTGGGGGAAAAAACCCCCCCTTTTTCAACCTTTGCCCAGCATTTGAGCGGTTCACAAATAGCAGCTGAGATTCGTGCGGTTGCACGATTTTTGCATGTACTCCTCCTGTCATGTACAATACTCATCATTTCGACGTCCGAAGTCACGTACCACCAATGATCATTCGGATAATTGACAAATGACATGCCGCTTTCCATTTCTGCTCGAAATCGCGGTGGAATTCTCGATGAGATTCTGTTCGTAAAATGACTTGGTTCGCCCATATGTCTATCCTCCCATATGGGCCTGATAGCTGTGGATGTGCTTCTGATAGGGTATCCTCGTCGGTGTCATCTCCTTTGAAACACTAAAGAGTAGAAAGGCGCTAATGGATGAGGCGAATAAGTCGAATATTCCCACCCACATCACCGCCCATGCGATCAGCTGTAGAGTCAATGGAACAGATTGATCTCGGAGAATTCAAATATCAGTTGCCCCGTGAGTTTTTGCTGCTCGACATTCGAATTCATGCTACGATTTCCTAGAGGTACCATCATTATCCCTGCAATCAAGAGGCTGTGAAGGGGTGCAGGAGGGGCAACCTTGCCACCAACGATACCATCCTAAAACTGCAGCGATTGGGTGCAGAGGGCTGCCCTGACTTGACCGAGCGCCTTCAACGCTCAATCGTTTGCAGGGATAATGTTTATGCAATGGGCAGCGCAATCCAAAAGCGCTGATCAGCGCCGGATGCTTTATCCTTTTCTTTTTACACCGAATATTAATCAGTTATTTGTAAAAATCAACAGTCAAGTAATCTCCAGCTTCTCTCTTCTCGCAACCTGGGCATGTTATTATAGGTAATGTTTCAATATTTTTGTGCCTTACGAGGTTGTTAGGTGGAACATTTATTAAAATGGCCTAACGTTTCGACTAAACCGTCGTCTTCAGAGGCCAAAAGTTCCACCGTTTAAGCGGATAGGTCCGCTGCCACACTAGAGCGCTGTTAGTAGAAAAAAAGTTTTCTACTAACACCAACAAAAAAAGTTTTTTTTTCCACTAACAGCTTAGGGAAGCCCGAAAAAAGCTTTTTTCCTACTAACAGCGCTCTAGCGTGGCGGCGGACCTATCCGCTTAACGGTGGAACCACTGGCCTCTGAAGACGACGATTGAGTCGAAACCTAGGGCCATTTTGATAAATGTTCCACTAACAACCTCGTAAGGCACAAGAATATTGAAACATCAACAGTCAAGTATTTAATTACCTTAAAAGCGAGGCAAAAATTTACGAGTTGCAATGATGGAGTGTCGTCAGCACAGGCCAAAGTGTATCCACTTGGCCGTAGCAAATTAGCAAATCGGTCGCGCATCAGTTCATTTCTGAACAAAGTGAGTTCTAACGAAGAGGTGGAGGGTATAATGTCAATGTGAAAGTGGATGGACTGGCTATAAATTCATTTGTACATCAGAGTTAAACCAATCCGAAGCTGTCGGAACTCCACCCATTGCAAGAAGTCACGTCCTTCATCGACAGTTTGTTAATATTTTTGGCAGAACAAGAATAAACAATCCAAACGCTGGAAAATTCAAGTATTGGGTCGGAACGTAAGTAATGGCCTTTTTTCTACTCGAAATACCGTGCAAAAGACAAAAAGTTTTGCCATTGAGTTTGATACCACTTTACAGAGAATTCCTTGCCACATGGGGTAGTCTTCTTAGCATTTTTGAAGTTTCTATTTCCACTAGTAATTGAGTGCTCAAACTGGAGTGTCAGTTTGACGAAAAAAATTGGAGTGCACTTTCGACGTGCCTTGGATTGCNGAAAAAGTTCAGCTGTTTTGGGAGCTTAGTGAGGTGGTTCGAGGGCTCCTAATTCAATGAAACGTTTATTAATTCCTTTTTGACACAAACTGAATATGTGGAGAGATAGTGTTGTGGCAAGAGGTGCCGTACAATACATGTACGGTCGAAGTTTAATCCCCGCATTATACTAGCTCAAGGTACCCCCCCTTTTTTTGGGGGTTCGGTACGACCCCCCCCTCTTTTTAAGGCTTGTTTTTTTTCTCCACAGAAATATGTAAACTACCAGGGTTTTTGTAACACAAGCTTATATCACATGACATACAGACAAAACAGGCAGCGCTTTTCCAAGTCAACATGCTATGGAGCGTATTACCATTGATAGCTTCAAAAGTCAGTGGAGATTTCTTGCTTTCGGAGAGGCTTAGCGCATAGCTAACCTGGACTGGAAACTGCAGCGCTGCAAATGCTGAGATGAAATGCTTTGGATTTCAGAGCTTGCTGAACAAATATTGCCAGAAGGGCAATCCTGAGAAAACTTCAAAGATGGAAACTCCAAGTGCTCAAGCTCCTTGCTCGAGAGATCCAATGAACCAAACACCAGCCCATAAACTGTCTTTCATGGGGTATGAAGGGAAAAGTGCTTGGAGTTAATCAACTCTTTTGTTGTCATGCAGCTGACCACTGCTAATGCTTCTGTTGGAGCACGGTCAGCTTAAATGCTTTATGCGAGAGCAGATTTCACTAAAACAGCTTAGAAGTCACACAAGAGAAGATTGAGACTCGTATTGGGGGCCTTCATAGGAAAAGGGGTAGAGAGCGAATCATTCACAAGGACCGATCGGAAGCTATACTAAAATCTAAAGCTGTACCAGCTGCACCTTCTTATACTCGAAATCCCTGAGATCGGGTATATGTGGCTGCATCCTTGAACTTAACCTGAATGAGTCTACACCTCTGGTAAGATATTTCCATCCTGACAAAATTATTTTCGTGTCTTGTCCAACACAGAACAAGATGACAATTCTCAACTGGAATATTGCACGAGTAACCAGTTCCGTGCCATGTTCAAATGCCACGCCTACTCTGGCTCAGGGATAAGGAGTGTAAGTAAGCAAAACTTCTGGAAATGACTTTTGACAGCAGCCTGCTAGATTCCCACTTTCTAAGTAACAAACAAAATGGAATGCAACTGAAAAGTAGCAAATTTGATTTCCGATCAGCAAGCATGCCATTCCACCTATCGGTTAACTGGTACCATGAGTATTCACGAAGGGAGATTACTTCCTGGTCATTTTGGTTAGAGGGGAACTTGGACAGAGTGTACTGGAAAATAGGGAATGGGCGGAGTAACGCAAGTATATTGTGGCTCAACAACATTATTCACGCAAACAATTACTTGCAAAGATAAGATTCAGTTTTCAGCGTCCGAGAATGGATGAATGAAATGGCCGACTAAGTTGACGCAATGAAAGGTTTTCAGGAAAAGTTCCAAGTGAAGAGAGCATGATAGAGAGACTGAAAGGGAATTCACTTTCACGCGGAACTTGCAGAACAAGGAAATACGTTTACCAATTCCACAAACCACGGAGTTGAGAGAAATGCAGAAATGCGGAATCTGCAGATTCTGCATTTCTCCCAATTCCGCACGACGGTAGGAACCAATCGATCGATCCTAAACCTAATAACCCAAACCTAATATGTTAAAGCAGCAGCCTCATATCACACAAGAAAATGCGGAAAATAAATAATAAAAGAATATAACAAAATAAACACGAACGACAGCAAGCCAGCCGAAATCAGCTGATTAAAGGCCGATGGATTGGTGGAGGGATTCTGCGCAGGACCAGCGGTGCAAGGTGGTTGCAAGGTGGTTTGATTGGAACGTGTTTTTTCAGGAAAGTAGGATGTCTTTGAAGGGCCATAACTTCCTCAAAAGCGGACCTGTGGGAAAGAGGAGACCGCAGTCGTGTAGAGGAAGGTTCGGTCTTCCTAAAAGTGCTGGAACGTGCATGAAGTTCGCCAAAATCACAGAGAAATCAGCGTTGGGGATTTGTGGAAGCACACTTTTTGGATAGTTTGCAGTGCCAACTGAACAGGTTTGAATCAAGATATTCCTTGGAACTTAACATTTTACAAATCTAGAACCACTGTCGAATTTTAGGAGATTTTCTCTTTCCAAAACCTACTTAAACTGTTTCTGAAGTTTCGGGATTCATGAGATCATTGCGTTGGGGATTTTTTGGGGAACACTCCGAACTTTTAAACACTTCCGTTTTCTGTGTACGGCTTCAAGCTAGTGTGTTTGAATAGCCAGGTGTATACTCCTTTAGGTGTATACTGCCTGTTCCACGGCAAACTGTTCGACAAATGGGTGATACCACATACTACAAGATGGCCTACGTGTATTGTAGTGCAATGCTGGGACACAAGTAATACTGAACCTGTGTTCAATCGCCCCGTTCGCCCAAATAAAGCCAGTCTGTTCTGTTCACTCAATGGTACTCTCCGACGGCAAGCGCTACAACGTTTTGTCATTCACCGAAATCGGTTTCGACAGCAAATGACTCGACTTGTTGAAGATACGAAGGTAGTGCAGAGGTTTAAAGGCTTCATGGGTACTGGAAGCGGGTCAATGGTGAAGGGATACTCGTACATACTCAACTCAAAGCTGGAGTATGACTTTCTTCCATCTACTTTCCTCTTCGCTTATATGAATAAAAATCTCGAGAAATTTTGAATGGGATGACCTAATACTACTCATACCCTCCGTATTGTATGGCCTCATGGGGCAAGGGGCACACTCACGGCGACGTCCCACCAGCTATACATGTCACTGTATCACGCTGGAGGGTGGTCCGGACGAGTATCCCTCGCACACTTTGAAAGGTGGTTGAACGAGTATCCCGCTGCAGGTGTGTAAGGGTGTCGTACATAGAAGTACATTTAAGACGGTTACGGGGCAAAAGTCAACCAGATGTGCTCCGCTGCGAAGGGGCCGGGAGTATTTTCCCGTGGCATCTACTAGCCCAGCAGTTGAAGAAAGATGGTAAAGGAGAGGAAACAGAGAAGGAAGGAATGAAAAGAAGGAACGAGCAAGAATGAAGGAAAGAGGAAATGGGCTCTGCGGTTTAAAAGTCAATTCGGTCCCAGAAGCATGTTTTGGTTTTTGACTTTTCGCGATTCCCCCTGTTTTCCCAGGGTGGTAGGAAGATCGGAAAATGTACCAAGGTAAAGGTAGGATGGGGAAGAGAGGAGGTCGTAGCAGAGGACGAAATCGATGGGGGTCGTATCTAAAAAGTAAATTTTCCCTAGCGGCAACACGTGCCCTGATTATGAATGTTAGGTCAGAAAAGCTCCAGTTGGGTGGGACCCAGTTGACCTACCTCATCGAATCTGCCTTTATCGATAATGAGACAGGATGGGACTCACTCCTTGTCTCTTTGCTTTTTTTTCCTGTTCATGTTTTTTTCTTTTCGTCACCTAATCTGAGTTTTACTTTTCTCGCGAAATTCTGTTACTACTAAATGATTAGTTGAGGTGCGATTAGCTGTCTCGCCAGTTGTGTTTCTATGAGTTCGAAAAGATTTATTTCTGAAGCTGGTCGTGGTGGGGACCATGGAACTGCCATATCTTCCTGCTCGTCTAGTACGTTTATTCGAATTATTCTGTAGCTTTGTTGAATTCAACTTCACATTGAAAGAGGCGTAAATCAGCCACACGGACCTAGTTATTTTTGCTGAACTGAATTAATTGAGAGTGGAGCTACGGTTCTGCCTTTTTTTATTTTTTTCCCGGGAACTGTGAGTCTTCTCAGTTTTATTCTGCGATCAAGTAAAAGTGTTCTTCTTCCCAAGAAGATGGTCCGTTGATCTTGTGATCTTGTGCGGAACCAGGGAACCTTTTTATAGACGACACGGCTCTGTCCAAGACTGTGTTCCTCGTTGCTCTTGGGGGCGGAAATAGAAAACCGGACCATAGCACACTTGAGCGAAATTGCGGTGTCCGTACAATATCCCCACAAGTTCCTTTTCGGATGCACCCTCTTCTCACAGTCTCCCTGTCACATTTCCAAATCCTTGCAGCTCTGCGACAATTTCATAAAAAATTCAGCCACTTTTTTTCCTCATGAAGGAAGGGGCGGTGAATACGTACATCGGAACTAGCATGCACGAAACGGAAAAGTTAACAAACAGGAAAAGTTCTCTCACGGTTTGAAAGAACTTCTAGCGAAGCCAAATAAGATCCCATGATGGGCTTAGCACGCACCTGAGTGAGGGAGTGGGGAGGTGAGGGCGAAGGTACTTACAGCCGCTGGGGCGAATTTTTGCGAAGCACGACCCTCGCACGTCATCATTTCCTCCTTTAGTACAACCCCACTATATTTGGTATTTATTTCATTTATATTCACCTATCACATACTTTTCCAATCACAACTAAATATCCTGCTTTCAACTGCATGCTTTCGAGAAACTCAAAACTCTCGGAACATTTTTCAAGAACGAAGAACGATTCTGGATTTTGGACCGAAAGCACTCGCACTTTCATGTGTTCTGGAATGAAAATAGCCGAGAATGTGCATCAAGTATAACGCGATTCTGCACATGAACTGTCAATAGGGTCTATTTCCTTCCGAACCTAAACAAGTATTGCTAAACCAATTTTCTACCATGAATTTCAGCCCGATATGGGCGGATAAGCGCCCGACTTAAACATCGCCCTTTTCCCTTCCTCCCCACATAACCCGTTTCTTGCCACGCCCTATTGTCCTTTTGAACTCCGCCCGAACCAGGTAATCGAGAGGATTTAGGTCAGGGGATATACTTGAATATTTCATCTTCTTCAGCTACTAAACGCCCTTCCGTTCTAAGTAGGCGAGAGTTTTTCCAACACTTTTGGATTCCATGTGGTGGCACCCAAATCTGTAGCAGTACAAAGTTTTCAGGAATGTACTGGCGATGACATGTAGGGAGGATATTCTTCTCGAGCTGCTCGATGTAATCGCCGGCGCTCACCTTCAGTCCGGGGCCCACGAAGAAAATATCGGTCTCTCCATTCCAGGTACATCCGGCCCCACCATCAACGCGCCTTGGCGACTGTGGTGAAGATGATGTCCTAGACCGTAGCGACGTTGTCGGAGCTGCTCGATATTGGGGGTTTTCCAGATAGAGAGTACTGGTCTCTAGGTAGTTATTCATCGGTGACTCCATACGAGAAGTTTCGCAGCTGTTTGGAGGTGACGAATTCCGAAGGTCTTCTCCAGTCAGGTCGCGACTGGCGATGACTTCATATTTTAGTGTACATGAAGGTGATGGGCGAGAGCCACTGCTTATCGAGGAACATCTTGGGTATCTTTCGCCGTGGTACCCGTATCCACGCCTTCTGTCTGGGCTGCGAAAACTTTGTCTGGGCGAAAACTTTGCTGATATGTGACTTGGTCGAAGTGTCTTTTTTATCCCCCCCCCTGTATACAGGCTTGCCTATATGCATTTGTTTCTATCATCCCACGTGAACCTGATTTTAGTCAACCGACTAAGGAGGAACGGATGTCATGGCTGATCTGATGTGAGTGAGAGTCACCCTGCGATTTGAAATACCTACCGTAAGCAGCACCAAAAGGGCCTACGAACAACTAGAGCTCAATCCCTTTAACCCTTTCGCAACCAGGCGCGTTTTTCGAAAATGGCTCGTTTGGATCAACGCATTTGCGAGCTCTCTGGAACTGTCCGCCACCAGTGAAGGAACGGTCCATCGTGAGCCCTGACGAGAAATTTTGGCACTATTCTACTGCTAACAAAATCTCATTTTTCGCTGCGCCTTCGAGTGCAGGGGTTATTCGCGGATTTAGTGCTAAAGTCTTCCCACAAAAATTGTTGTGGACATGCATATTGAGGTTATTTGTTACTCATATTATAAGACGACATTAACTTTTGGCCCTTCACATTGTTCACTGAAAGGTATAAACCTGCATCGTTCGGGATCCTAATCACACATCATGCACAATTCATTTTGGCACTTTACCCTTTTGCTGCCCCATTCATCCGAAATCAGGCCAGTTTTCAACTGAATTCCTCCTCCATGAGCAGAGTTGGCCGAAAAGTTCTTGCTGAAGTGGTTCAAGCCCCTGAACACGAATATCACATCCGCTCGGCCCGAAACCTTACGCCCACGCAGAAATACTCCAAATCACCAAATTTGCTGAAAAATTGTCCCTGGGAATAGTTCGGTACCCGAGCGCGAATACCACTCTTGTATGGGGCGTTGAGAATGTGTAGGATGAAGTAAATGGGTGGATCACTAGTAATAGCCTGCTTGTGCTGGTATGCATTCCTCCCCGAGATGGACCACGACGACCAACAGTCCTGATATCCTTTATCTCAATTTGGAGAAGGCGACAGCACCAAATTAGCGCCCTTTGGCCCCAGTTGGCTCTGGCATCTACATTGGCTGACATATTCGTGAGCAGAGCAACAAAAAACCCTAGTATGCAGTTTTGCCTGAATTTTTGTGTGAAAGGTAGTGGTGCCAAGTTTTCACCAACACCATTCAGACGACTAGTTTGCACCAGCGCCAAGAACGTTTGTTATATTCGTAATCACGGCGTTGCAACCCCACCACCAGAGTTTCTGGGAGCTGGAGTTGTGGTGAAGCAGTTTTGTTGGAAAAAAATGATGGGCCCCAATTTGGAGCCCAATGGCGCCAAATGACATGATAGAGCGCCGGCGCAAGAAGTGGGCGTAATATACGTGATCAGGAAACAGAGTAACCCCTATAGACAACTTTTTAGCCAATTTTTCGTGGAAGGTTTGGACTCTGGTGTTGCGTGCTAGTTGGATTGCGCCTAGAATCCTTATGAGGCGAAGATCTCGTTGGTCCACTATTTACTTAAATTGTGTCAAGATATGTGAGTTGTTCCACAAGGAAACTTCCCTTGAGGAGGTTGAACTGTTTCTAAAAATTTCATGAGAAACCCGTTCGCCACATATGGTGGACGCGATCCCAAGTGGACGGGTATCCACCCTCAGTGGCGGAACTTGTCATAAACTGATCAATGGCGCCAACTTTCTGTTTTTCTCTGAGCCTTCACGTCTTCATGGAGTTCTGTAACCGCTCTGACCTCTCAGTTTTCAACTTTCCACGCATAGTAAGCGGCTCATCCACCCCCGTGTCCTCTCTCTTTGGTGGAAATCATCTCCAGACTCGCGATATATTCTTTGTACTTCTCCATGCCCTGACAGCCGCGGTTCTTTGTCTCTCTGCGCTTCGGCTTTTCGCAGCAGAACCCCCACCAAAAGTTTCAGCTGACACGTAACGCACCAAAAGGAGTCTTACTTGGTTGCTGGAGAGGAGGGGATCGTATTAGCCCGAGGAAAATTTTTCCTGCATGCTGGTTTTTTCTCATTTCCCGCGCACTTTATATCACCTATGCGCCTGTCTTGATCCAGAACCACCGTTTCTGATAGCTGGGCGGAGAATCTTCCTAACGATGCTGAACAACCGTCATAGGGGTGGATCTTTTCCAGGTGGAAGATGCGCAAATACTTTCAAAGACAAGTGGCACGATAAATCGACAAGGCATGCAGGGTCATACGCCCAGCACGAAAGAATATTACGCTGCTCAGCAGGCTGTTTTTCCAACCAAAGGCACCGCTGTAGCGCCTAATCGAAGTGGAACATGCCGACCCAAACGCCCACTTCAACTGGCCGCCCACAAGTAGCCGCGCAGTCACATCGACGATTATCGCTTCACTTATCAGGTAGAACTGATATGAAACGTCGCTGCATGGACGTAAGAATGTATTCGTGCGGCCGTATCTATCAGTGCAGTTGTCGGCACGATGCCAACGTGAAAGTCGTTCAGGATGCTAATATCGCTTTTCCTCCAATTTCTCCAAAATATAGCTCCCTTCTACATAATAGCTCCCTTCTACATAGCGCTTTCAACTGTTGGTTTTTTTTGTATTTTTCTGTTTGAAGTGCGCTATTCCTTCGAGCCCCTCCCGTGACAACACATTGGGGGGAAAAGGGAAGGAAGTTTAAAAAATACAGCGAGAAAGTGAGGAGATTCAGGAAGAGGTTATGGGAGGGGGCGCACCAGGGCAGAATAACGGGAGGTGTCATGCCCTGCAAAAATTTCCTCAAAGGCAAGACATGTTCGGCAGGCCGGGCACGCATTTATACTTTGGTCTTTGCGATCGTAAATAGAAATCATATCGTAAATAGAAATCTAAACCTCATAACGGGCAGCCCCAGGCGTGACCCTATTGCACTTTTTACATTGTGAGCTTGTAGTCGGAACAAGAACAAATGTTCGAGAACCGCTTTTGAATGATCGCTTTTGGGTGCGCCATACAGAACTGCGAAGCCATTTGGAAGCAGAGTACGGTATCGGGATGTACGGAACGGCGTTGTCATCACGGCTCCGGAAAGGGATCCTGATACGACCCCCCCCCCTTTCCAGCTCAACTGCTTGATCCGACGGGTAGGTTCAGATTTATAACGACTCGCGAGGGCTTGCGGCCGCGTTATGATTCCATGGCAAATGGTGGAGCAGGCCTGTTGGCATGTGGGAATAGCGAAGCTTTTGCTGGGGAAAAATAGCTTTGTAGGTGTGGGTGCTTTCGAGAAACGGAAGGCGGTATGTCGACGTCATGTCTCCACTGTTGTGTACGCGAATAACTTTTTTCAAACGCCATCTTTTGCAAAACGAACTCTATAGTATCCCAGAGACCCGCTAGTTCAGAAGATATTTTGAATGGGTCACTCTCGGGACACATTCTGAGCCATTCAAAAGCTCGACTCATTACATGCCACTGTAAGGATACTCATTCGCGAACTCCAGTAGGCCTTCAAAACACATATTCTCGTTGAACTGAGTCAAAGTAGATCAGATTCGGTCTGACTGGGTGCCATGCATTACGGTTCCACGCCGAGGTGGCGGAAAAGTGTAACTAGTGATCTTAAGAGATTTTTGCCTGCGCTAGCAGATGCTTGCTTAGGATATGGAAAGTCGATACGCACAAATCTATTTGAGATGTACTATTTAGTCATCTACTTACTTACGAGTTCATGCTAACATTAATAAGGCTAATCACAATTGTTTGAGAATATTTCTCTTAGTGCTTCCGCTTACATGGCGGGCCGCATCTTGCATTTGTGCGTCGTCCAGCTTCATGCAAAACTAGCGATTACATCTTTTGTGCAGCTTTTGTCGCCTTCACGCGACCCTTAGGAGCTTCATGCGAACGCCGTCCCCTTTTCCAAGCGCCAAGTCATCTCCGCCAGATGGATTTGCCACAACGAGATTTAGAAGGCCCCTCAAGGCCTACGCAAACGGAAGCGTAGGATTACGAGTATGAAGCAAGGCTCACTGTGAAAGTCAAAGCATAATCCTTCATAATACATCGTTCAAGGATGAATCGCGCTTGCAATTGCATGAAAGTCGATCCCGTCTAAAGCCACACTGCGTGCTTGAGTCACTTATAAAGAACTTCTGACCTTCTCTCTAAGCTGCTCGTACGCCCACTTGGAGGGGCTGCGTCCGTCACATAGCTGCGCGAAATCCCTGTGCGGTGAAATGAATTGGCGGAATCGCATCGCGTAACCCGGCCCATTCCTTCAGAGAAGATCAAACGGAATGCTTCTGCGCGGAGCAAGAACACACTTCGTATCTAATCGTGAGCAATTTCTCTGAGGGAGCAACCATCATTCGCCGCCCCAAAAAAAAGCTAGAAGTATTCGCAACCTTATCTCTGAAATCGGAGGGGGAGTGGACCATTCGAAACTGGCAACGCGGTCTTTATGATCTCATTTGTGAGGTTTTCTCATCACCATGCGTAGCACATGCGAACCTCATGACAGCAGAAAATTTAATCTCGCGAACAAACGAACAGAATTCTTACTCTCGCAAGAATCATATGAGAAGACTTCGTATCTAATCGTGGCAGCCGAATTTCTCTAGGGAGCACCTATCATTGCAGCCAGAAGTATCGGGCAGCCTTATCTCTTGAAATCGGCGGAGGGGCGACTCATTCGAAACTGGCAAAAAGCGTCTTTATTGATCTCATTTGCTGAGGTTTTTCACTCACTGCGTAGCACATGCGTAACTCATACAGCAGAAAATTTATTCGAAAACTGCACCAATCTTACTTCTCGCCAAGCAATATAGGAGTAGAAACTGCGATCAAGTTTGCTACAGTCTGTGAATATTTCTTCTGTTGGCCCATATTCCGGCACTGTAATCTGAAACTTAGCCAATTGGAAGACGATAAATTGCGAACCGTTCTACAGTTTTTTCCGCGCTGTCTAGATTATAAGGGTACGGTCCGCGCTTAGGTATAGAAGTTGGAAATATGGCGTCGGGGGTAGTGTGCGTGACGAACAAACTTGAAGCAGTTTCGCGGCAAAAAATTGTAAAGGAGGGGGCGCTATACCGCAACGTAACGCCTCCCTCCTCTAACCCGTCTTTAAACTCCGCTTCGAGGCCTGCCTTTCAGTGAAGGCGAAGCTGCATTACGAAAAGACATGGAAATCGTCGCTTGTCGTCGAATTCTTATTGGGGAATCAGCTGTGCGGATGGTGTTGGAAATGGAGGTAATTGGGCACGTACTACCGGGAATGAGTTCTGTCTGGGGCAGTTGGCATGTTTTCTCCTGCTTTTTCCTTCTGTAACGAACTACTCACCACTTTTTGGTCTACATGCGAACCCCTAATCCACTATCTGTGATGGCGAATAATCGCGGACTTTGCCTTAAAATTTTAACTAAAAGGCTTTCCGTGTGCCTTCGTAGCTTTTAACGATATTGCCTCCCTCATTCCAATCCCAACAAGCTAGTTCACGCTGTGAATGAAGTGACTCCATCATTTCTTTGAGAACATCGCGACCGAGAGGGCTAAGGCCAGGCCCGGACTTCACTACAGCAGCGATTCAGTCGCGAAGTCGGAAGCTGCCTAAGTGCCGATACGAACGCTTGAGAAAAGTGGAAAACAAGTGAGTAATACCCAAAGAGGTAGGTAGATTTTGGTTTCAACTATTCACTCTACCGATCATAGTTTTTCATAATAAAAAAAACATATGCATTGAAAGCTTGACAATGTTTCTCCGCTTACTTAATATCGAAGCGTGGAGAGAACTCTCGTGGGTACACTCCTCTGTATTCAATAACTGGAGCAAGCCTTGTATGTGAAGTAATGAGAGTTACGACTCCGCTTGATGTTCGCCGCGTGAAGATACCGTTGGTTCTAGCGCCACGGCACGGCGTTCCTTTTCTTGCCCATCATTTCGAAAAGCGATAAGGCTATCATATCGTTCGTATCACTCGTTCTCCACCAACTATTGCTGCTTGCGCGGATCAACAAGTGGTGGAGAATGGGCTTGAGGCTTTCCAAATCGACTTCACTAAGGTGACACATAGCATAAGGCCTGTTCGGCCACGCGCTTTTCTGCGCTGTAACGCGCGTTGGTGCGCTGCCACTACAACAGTGCTTCAAGCCTGTAAGCGCGAACGCAGCCGTAGACGGCTGACACCGAATGATTCCTGTCCGCGACTGCTCCATAGATGGGAGCCGGTCGTTTGTTTTTCTAGCCTCACCTACCATCTTCTTTCCCCATACTCTGTCGAGACTCAGGCCGGCGTCCTTCAACTGGGCATCCGCGGACAGGAGTCAATTGGCGCCTGCAGTCTGCGGCTAAGTTCGCGCCTCTAGCTTCGATGCACTGTTGGAGCGCAGCAACGAGAATTACTGTGCTGAGTCTAACGCTGCTTAACACGCTCTCTCATCGGCACCGAGCGATACTGAATGACAATATGTATAATGTTGGGAGCAGAAGTAATACTTTCACAGTTTTTTGCTGGATATCGCGTGCTGGCTCAGTAAGGGTTCCACTGTGAATACGTGACCTGAAGGGCACGAAAATTCAAACGACATGGTATGGCTCGTACAAAATTGATGTGACTGGTGCCAGTTCATGTTGAGGATCGCTTGCGTCTCTAATGGAAGTGTCCGTTTTGATTCATGATTCCTTTTCACCTACTTTCAGGTGATGACTACACTTCCGAGCACGCTTCTGTTTCAAATGAGACGGAGACAGAACTCACTCGATAACATCCGGGATATTTTGGAATAGCGCCACGAATATAATCCGTTTGGAGAGCTGAGTCCAGCGAACTTCCGTCATGCCACATCACTTCACCTGATATTTCAGCTGCCAATCCGGTGTATATATACAAGAAATCAGCTCTGTACATGGCATCATACATTGGCAGGTTCCTTGCGACCTCTGCAAGATAAATTTTATTTTTCTTATGGAGAAAGTACATCACTCCCCGCAAATTCCTGATTGTTAGAAAGCTCTCATTACCAGCGAGAGTTTCAGTTTATTCTGGACCAGGAAAAATACATTCCTCATGAAATGCAAAAAAGTTCCCTCCCAAGGATCCGAAACGCCCGAAAGGTCCACCATTGATACATGTTGCTGCTCCTCACAGTCTTTACGGCCGTGATATCCTGGGTTTCGCGCTGCTCAGGATATACCGATAGAGGAAAGGAAGGCTTTTGGAAAACATGGGATGAGTTGGCTCACACACTTCTAAACAGCGTAACGGCTAAGGGAAGGATGCCGGACGCGTTGAGGAGCAGCACAATCGTGCCCATCTTCAAACAGAAAGAGAAAGCGACGGAGTGCTCCAACTATCGGGGTGTCAAGTTGACTCCCATACAATGAAGCTGTACGAGTGCCTCGTCAATACAAGCCTAGAGGAACTTGTCGTTATCTCTCAGGAAAATGTTCGGCTTCATACCCCGAAAGGTCCATCACTGTGCCGTCTTCATTCGCCAGGCGCTGATAGAGAAGTACGAGAGAAAAGGCGACCCTGCTACCTAGCCTTCCTAGGCCTTGAGAAGGCATTCGACCGCCTGCCTCGGCCTGTACTGGGAGAGCGCTTAGAGGCCTGTACTCTGGAAAACGTAACGATCCAGAACACCTCGGTTCTCTAAAATGAAGAACAGTTACGATGAATAAATAAAGCAGCTGTAACGCACCCTCACGCTGCTGACAAAGGAGGTAAACCATTACTCTTGGGCGACAACCAAGATCAGCCTCAGCCCGTTTCTTTTCTTTTCAACTCTGGATGTCATCGCAGGGGCATTCATAAAAGGGGCCACTGAAAACCATCCTACTACGCTGACTATCTGATAGCGGACTGCAGGAAGAACTCCAGGACAAGGTGCAACGGTGGCAGGATGTACCCTCTAGGAATGAACTCCAGCTGAACGTGAAGAAGACCAAGTTTATGAGCTCCGAGGAGTTAACGAAACCGACTGCCATGACGAGAGCATGCGAAAGAGTCGAGGACATCCTGTACCTGGGAGGCGGCCCTAGCAGCTGATGGCCAGCGATGGACCAGGCGGAGAAAGGCCCGGACCAACGCAGCCCTGATGAAATGGAGGGAGTCCACTGGCATCCGTATACGATCAGCAGTGCCTCAAGAACGTCAACGGCAAGGTGTATCAGGCGCTGGTAGCGGTCTACAAGGCCTAAGGCAGTGAGTGCTGCGCCAATCTGCAGGACCCATGGAGTGCTGGCCAATCTGTCAGGACCCATGGAACGCCACGCTCCACTCAGCTGAACTGAGGATGCTGAGATGGGTCTGCGCTGGACACGACTCGACAGAGTCACAAACGCGGACTTCAGCGGCGATCATAGAGACGACTGCGATCCAGCTGAAGGCACGAGAGCCAGCGACTGCTTGGTATGGCACATGCGTGAGAAGGCCTGAGGACCACCCAATAACGGAAGGCATTGGGATTTCAAAGTAGAGGGCAAGCGCGTCACAAGGAGCCCCAAAGAAAAGATGGAAGGACGTCATCAAGAAGGACGTCACTGAAGGCGAAAGCGCGACAGCAGAAGATGCGGTGGATCGGAACAAGCGGCAACGTATAACAAGCACAGTGGACCTGGGACTAACGCTAGGGAGAAGAAGATTGTTCTCAAAGGGGCGTCACGGCTATTCAGCTAAGTATGCATGCAAATTGGCTAGCAACAGCGCTCGACTCGTTGTCTCTTCATGTGAATTACCAGTCGCGGATCGCACGGCTGACGCCGAGATCTCCTCCTTTTTAGCTCGGCTTCGCCGAGCTGGATCATAACGGGATGGAATAGTTAAATTGTATGAGCTGCTCATATTGCGCGATAGTGGTTCGAGTCATAATAGACACAGTAACCTAGCGAAATCTGCACCCTCAGAGAGTTGCAGAAGGTCGTGCTGGTACCGCATAACGCCCCACTCTATTACGTAGATCTCAGAATAGATAGGAACTACAAATATCCAAATATAGTGTTGCACAGTGGATGAAACACATTCGTTTTTTACATGCATCACAACACCAACGATGGGCGATTACTGTGTCATTAACATGCAACCAACCTGCTAGAGTTGGCTTGAATGGCTGCAGATGACAAATCATTGTAGGCAGCGTTCATTTAATATCTATACAAACCTACTTCGGTTATTCGTTCTCATTAATCATTTAAATGTTGAATAAGCAAAAAAAATCTCAAACCACTGAACGACGTTAAAGTGTTGTTCAATTACTGGAGTTTGGATTTTCTCGCAAACTTCCTGTGTCGGGTGAAGTGTATACCTCTCTAGTGGACAGAACAGTTAAGGGTGGCTATCAAAAGGGAAGTGATGGCTGTGCGGGCGAAATTTTCGCCTTTAGCTGAAGGCTTTTTTGGCAGATGTAGTGGTCAGAGATAGTCGTTGAAAAATGTCCCTTTATTTTACTATCAATTGAATAAAATTGGCTTATCATTCGTCATCGAGTCGCTAATCATTGACACTCCTATAATTCGTGGTGTAGAGGCTCCAGCGTTTGATTGAACAACAACTACATCGTTCTCGTATAGAACCCTATCAGCTGTTATTACGATATTCATTGTCACGCCGACGTCGCATTCTCCAACCATCCCCTTGATATCATTTGCTGAAATCAACGCCCAACTGATGCTGTTACCGCGTTATGAGATATGTTGTCCTTTCCACTTAACTCCCTTTATCAGCGGCTAGCAGTTCTTGTCACCACATATTCCTGTGCCACAAACCTATATCATACCCTATTGAAAAAAACCGCCCAGTGTTCCAGTCGGACCGTCCTCTGCTTCCTCCTCTTGCGCATGCTCAGATCGGGCAGAGCACGCGCAGGGGAAGGAAAGCAGAGGGGGGCGCCCCAGTGCCCCCCCTCTCTCGGCCCCACCCACACCGCCTGCCCGCCACGAGCACACGTCCAGCTGCCACGTCAGCAGCTCGTGCAATGGCTCGGAGTGTACCGAATGGTTGTCTTAATATAGCGGAGGCCGATATCACGATCGAAACATTGGATTGATACTTCCGCACCGATTTGCCTGTTTGCCTAGCGGTCGTTTTAGCCTCCAGCGAACTCGAACCCGTGATGCATTTTGCGGACGGACAAACATACATACATACTTACATACATACAGACCGACAAACCGACACACAAAGTTAGTGCTTTATAGAATAGAAGGATGATAAACCTTGATAATTCATTTCAGATAACGTTCTGCGAATTTCGGAGGCAGATTGAAATCAGCATTCAAAAACGCGTCCCGTGATATGTCTTTACAAATGGCCACTTCGACCTGGTAACCATCCCTAGTCAGATGCCCGGAGAAGAGGATGTATCGTGCGCTCCAAACGGGAAAGCTCAGTAAAATTTTGTGGAAACCAAGTACATCGTTGCTCTGTTTGAACCGAACTCGTCAGGAGTGTTCCCTTGCAATTAATAAGGGCTCACTGAGAGGATATGCTGCCCAACGTGAGCTCCAGGCTTCCCATGTGATGCAGTTCAGTGGTCACTGTTGAACTGTGCAGTCTTCTGGAGAAAGTCACAGTTGAAACGCAGGAATCACCAGTAGAGATCCGATGTCTGTACGTGGTGAATGATCCACAGCTATTCAAAAGTTCTCTTTCTGCATTTCCGTTCAAAATCGCCTCATATGCATTTGACGCATGTTATACTCTATAACTCGCTCAGAAAATGAGCGCTAGGCTAGCTCGGCGAAGCTATGCCGGCACACAAGTAGCTCCCGGCGTCAGCTGAGCGATCCGACCGGTCTACTAATACGGCGGCTCGATAATACAAGACTTGCTCGTGAAGAGGTGGACACCATCCACCTGGTTGCCACGAAGACAAACATTCATTTCTAGTGGTAGTCTGATGGTGCGGTTGTCCCGCTACTAACCATCTCCACTCCGAATGGGAAGAGTGAGGTGGTAAGGGCATATAGCTGAACCAGCATGTAAGAACCATTGAACCCGCGCCTCATCGCCTTAAGCATGTCAAACTTTAGTACTGCCGAAGGTTCTGGGGCATTTTCCATGAACATTTCTGTTTTCTTCTTCACATTCACTTGTAAGCACCTGCTGCGTTTTTATTACTATATGAGCCGCATATCTCGTTATCTTTGGGAAGGAGGCTTAGCATTCGAGGGCGTCTTCGCCTGTGATCTTCACTGTCGGTTTACCTTACACGTGGCACTCGTGTTGGAGCTCTTGTACCTGAAAAATGATAGCAAAGCTCTTCTTTGAGCGTATCGGAAAGTCTGCGCAAACGGATTCAGGTGCGCATCGGTTGAAAACCATGTCCAACAGAGGGATGGATGTCTCCCAGTGCCACGTCGTTGATAAGGAATCAAACACTTCGAGTTTGAGCTATTCCGTCGTGTTCTCTCTGGTTTGATTCTAGGATTATGCAGAATAGAGGAGACAACTCAGCGTTGCTGTCCTATGCGTTTCTTCAATTTTTCAATTCGATAATCATAATCCCTTTTGCGGATTTTCCACCTGAGCAGTGACAAATTGATCAGGGTGTACCTCGTGGTAGGTACAGTCGTAGTTTTCGTTCCAATCTCTTTTGTTCCCGTTCTCCGAATCTGCAGAAAGCTGTGAATGTGGTCAAAGCGTCAGTGAGGAGAAAACGATTTGCTACTGTTCTCTTAACGGTATTATATGGTTTTGATAACCTGTTATTTTGTCCATGTCCGCTTGGGAATAAATGGTCATCAGGTAAGAACCTTCTCTCCGACAGTATTCTTTGGCGTTCTCGTAACTGACTATGCCAGAACCAATTGTTGTAACAGTTACGATCTGGAAGAGACAGCGATGCAAGAGATCATTGCTGCAGAGCGTAAACACACTGCTGAGATTCTGCCTTTGATTGGACTTACCTTGAGAAATCTGTCATCTTCATCATATGGAAGAGAGAACCATTCGCCGTTTTTGGCCTTCTGGATGGTTTCCGCATCGATCGCAGCGAACACTTTTGCAGAAAGGATCGTCATCGCTAGCATCAGGCAGAAAACATGGAATGACGGAAACATCCTGTTGGAGTCAGCGAAATGGTTCTCATCCTACTAATCGAGCTTATATAGCGCTCCTTATCGCGCTCGTTATCACTTTGCAGCGACTCATTTTCAGCTAGCTAAAACATGTTCTACCGTCGGTGGCTCAACTACAAAGCTCCGTTAGCAGACAGGTGAGGCAGTCAAAATATTGATGTCACCGTGCTGAATAACTGACAAGTGGGGAAAAGCGAAAAAACAGCCAAAATTACTGAATACAGCGTAACACTTGTCAAGGTGCAGCGTAAGCCGAGTTTTCAGCAAGAGAGAAGCTGTAGATCACTAATGTTCATTGTTTATGATGTTACTGCTTCTACCAACTTCTCTCCAAAGAGGTAACAGAAGCTCATTTGCGATCCTTGGCATGTGCGGAGCTACAGGTGCACCACTTGCCAAAATTTAATGGCTTCTCTGTCCGAACATACGGAACATATAGAGTGGAACACAGAACAAAAAAGTTGTATATGGTAACTAGAAGGCCTGCAGTGCCTTTCTGCTAAACAGCTCTTCAGAGGGGACCTCTACAGTGGCTGACGCTTGAAAGCTTCGGGAGATCCGGAACGTGAAGCTTGCTTCGCTGTAAAGGCCTCGGGTAGACGGAAGGGCTGTGTTTTCTACGTGAACTTCATCAGGTTCTTCTGGGAGATAGTGAGCTCCACCGAAACATATCTATCGGACAAAGCACTGCTCTACCGTGTGGGTCTGCCAAAGTTTTATGAGGATGCCGCACTCTCTGCAACGCACTCTTCGCTTCCTCACTGCTCACTTCCACCTGCCACGTGAGCAGTTCTTAGAAAAACCCTTCAGCAAAAGTGCCTTGTATTAGTACCGCTACATTGACGTCACTTTCCCTATGAAAATTCAAGGCCCTTCGTGGACGGACAGGCATACAAAATACATAAACCGACGTGTAAACCGAAAGTTTGAACAGAAAACAATGTTGGTGATTAATGAAATAAGTGATTCTCTATCAGGAAACATTGACTGAGAGACTGACACTGAGACTTGAAAATGGCGTCTTCATGGAAATCGGCTCAAATAGGACATCAGTACACGGTTGGTTGCGTGTCCAGAAAGATAAGTGTTACTCGTTCCTAGGAGCTACATAGGAGTGTAGACGCGTAGGATGGAGAGCGCGGGGTGTGTGTGTGACAAGACAATCGTAACATACCTCTTAATATAGAAGTGTTGTCTTTTTCGAATCCTAATGGATTATGATGCTGAATCCGATAAAATGATGCACGGAAGTTTACCGAGCGTCGCGCGATCTGCCGCGCGAGAACGCAACGAAATACAGTTCTCTTGCTGAATCCCTGTTGGGAGTGGGACGTTGTAAGCAAAAAGAGCGCCCAACTACCGATTCCCTTCATCACCTATCACATCCTTGCGAGATGTGATAGAAGTTACTCCTCTTCCGTAGCATTATCAGAGAAAGTCAAGGTTCCAGGTGGCAGCGACCTCCCAGGTGGCAGTAATCGTGCAAGGTCGAGGCGTCGAAAATATTTATTAGGTCACCCCACTCGAAAGTGACGACACATTTAGAGGAATGGCAGAAAAGCATGGGGGATAATGCAGCGGGCTTCAATACTATTTGGTGGCTAGTGATTCAACTATGTATTTGTGAAATTCGGCGAACGTACACACATAAGAAGTTCTCGAGAAATTGGAAAGAAGCCTGAGAGGTGGAAATCAGCGCCAGATTTTCAAATCAGGGCTCAGGGGAATTGCGCTGCTCAAATTTGACTTCGTCAGGCCAGTAGTTGTGTGTAATTGTGTTCTCGATGTACAAGGTGGAACATTTGATTCAGGAGCCGAAGAAGGAAGAAAGGAAAAAACGTGGTGTTGTGAAAAGTCCCATAAGGTCCTTTGTGTACAAGAAAAGAGTGTAAAAGTGAAGCGCTGAATGTCTGATCACAGAGGCTAGGCCATAGACGAGCATCCCCGCGAGACTTACTTAACCTACAAATGCTGCGCGAGTTATGTCCGATAAACTTAGGATGGTCAAGAGGATGTGCGCATGGGTACCAAATTTTGGCATGAACGCAGTACCGATTTCATGCCTCTAGCAGTAATGTTCTCTGCTCAAAATGTCATTCAGACTGTGGAAGTGCACGCGACCTTGAATGAAATATGGGTGTCTTAGGGGTGTCTCGAACCAAAACTCACAATCTTAATTTTGTACGAATGCAGATGAGAAACCGCCCGAATTCTGCCATGAGGAGTTCCGTGGACCCAAGTATACGATCATCATAGCAAACTCTCTCTGCGCTGCGGCATGCAACCAGCTCTTCACAAAGTATAAAATCGTTTCGTTAGGTGTCTAATGTCTGTTCGTCGGCAAACAGTCGGCAAATAGATGATACCACTCACTACAAGAAGGTCACGCGTATTGTAGTTCAGTGCTGGGACACAAACAATACTGAGACTGATGTTCAATCGCCCCCTTCTCCCAACATGAAGCCGTTCGATTCTGACTGTTCTGTTCGATCAAGGGTACTCTCCGACGGCAAGCGCTACAACGTTTTATCATTCACCGGAATTGGTCAAGTCAACTTGTGATTGACTGAAAAAAAATTGAAAAAAAATGACTCGCATTTGTTGAAGATACGAAGGTAGTGCAGAGGTTTAAAGGCTTGCTGGGTACTGGAAGCGGGTCAGTGGTGAAGGAGGGATCTACTCAACTCAAAGCTGGAATATGACTTTCTGCAAACTACTTTCCTCTTCGTCTACATGAACAAAAACCCTGGGAGCTTTCAAATGGGATAACCTAATACTACTCATACCGCCCGTGTAGTAGGGATACAAGGGGCGTGGCTGCACTCCCACGACGACATCCCACCAGCTACACATGTCTCTGCTTCTCTTCGCTCTAAGCCTTGATTCTGCCGCAACCGCACCTCCTGCTGCCCTAACATGTGGGACTGTTGCTTGCTCTTGCATTTTAACTAAGCTATTTCTTAGGATAGTGACGATGAAAAGAAAATGAGCAAGATTGAAGGAACCAGGTTCCCCCTACCACGAGTTAACCACTCCACTAACCAATCTAGCTGAAAGCAAAGTTCGCCGCGTAGTCTATCGGTTTAAGAGGAAGGACGATTTGCTCGAGCTGTTTCTGCAATTAATCAGCGGCGCTCGCTGTCACTGTATCACGTTGGAAGATGGTCCGGACGAGTATCCCTAGCAGACTTTGAAAGGTGGTCGGACGAGTATCCTGCTGCAGGTGTGTAAGGGTTTCGTACATAGACGAACATCTAAGACGGTTACGGGGCACTTGTCAACCAGATGTGCGAAGGGTCCAGGGGTGTTTTCTCCTGGCATCTACTAGCCCAGCAGTTGAAAAGTTGGTAAAGAGAGGACATATAGAAGGGAGGAATGAAGAAATGAACAAGCAAGAAAGAAGGATACCGGAGGGGCTTAGCGGTTGAAAAATGAATGAGATGGTCTGAGCCTTAAAATGCTCACATAGGGACCGTCGGAGGCGGCATGAGCAACGCAGTCTGAATGGGCAATGGCCCCGTTGCTCCACTAATGGCGATCGAGTAAAGAACGATTCAGGAATGAAACAACCAATGATGGAAATGCCGCACCGCAGCTAACAAGGGAATGGTTTGAACTTCCCATGGAACTTTGAATGGAGATCTAGGGGCATCGATAGAGTCTCGATTGCTGATTACGAATATGCAGATTGAAAGTGCTACGGGGCGGGGACCTCCCAGACGAGTTCTGGGCTTTCAAAGTTCGCGAAATCCCGGTTTTGTCTCGTAAGCGCTGCTGATCGTCCAGTGTAATCGTGGCGTAGTGGTAGCGCTGTCGCTTCATATCCAAGTTCTCGTGGGTTTGCATCCCGTTGGCGAAGTTTTTGCTTCGTCTCCTATAAATCTCCTATAAAAGCTTTAACTCTAAATTTCGAAATTGCTCCGAGTTTACGGCCCAGCAGAGCAAGCACATCAAGCAGATCAAGTATTGACATTCTCGATCAAGTATGGATTTGATCGCTATCTGTCCTCTCTGAACACATTACCCATCCACAATTCGAAGTTGGCCACAATC
>MU912300.1:26110-58505 GCA_036418165.1 Cooperia oncophora
ATCATTAGGTTCTTCTAGCAGTAAAGAGAACCGAGAATCGTTTGAATGCAGAATCCAGGCTAACGCTTCGGACATAAGTAGATATAGTTTTATGCTGTGAATGTGCTTAGAATGGCTCTTCTCGTCCCTTTGGGAAGACTAGGAAGTAGGGAGGCGCTCATGGATAAGGCAAATAGGTCGAATATTCCCACCCACATCAAAGCCCATGCGACCAGCCTGGACATTGAATGGAATAGATTGATTTCAGGGAATACAAACGTAGGCTGCCTGTGAGTTTTGTGGATGGAACTTTGAATTCAAGAAAAGCCCCAACGACCCTCATTAGAAGGACCGTTATTATTACTCCGAATAAAAGGCTGTGGAGGGGTGTGGACTGGTGCCCCTCCACAGCCTTTTATTCGGAGTAATAATAACGTGGACTGGTGCCTGGACTGTAGAAGGGGCAACCTTGTCACCAACGATATCATCTGATGCTGCAACGTTCGGTGCAGAAGGCTGGCCCAACCAACTCTCCTTCAACCCCCTGTCGTTTGCAGGGATAATGTCTGTACAATGCGCAGTGTATTCCAAAAGCGCTGGTCAGCGCCGGATGCTTCACCATTTTCTTTTTACGCCGGGTGGGAATCAGCTATTTATGAAAGTTAATTGTCAAGTACCTGATTACTTTCAAAGCGAGGCAGGAAGGTACGAGGTGCCATGGCGAAGTGTCGTCAGTGCAAGCCAGCAAGAGGTCACGCCCATTCACCTTCATTGAAGACAGTTCTCTTACTATTCTCGGCAGCACAGGAAGGAACAACCCAAAAGTTGAAAATGCAAAGTACTGCTGAATTCGATGTGTTTTATCCCCTTGGTTCCACGTGTTCGTCTAGGAGACATATTCCCTGGAAATCCTCGACATCACAATAGAAGATCATATTTGCTTTCTGAGATTTGAGGTGTACTTGATATGGGGAGAGGGGGGGGGTGTCCGTGGAGTAGAATGAGCCTAACCACGGTTTACTTTTCTACCACTAGTGATCGGTTCGGTCAACGGTCAACAAGCAGTGATAGGAAACGCGGCGGGCAGGCTCATGTTATGAATACCGACACTGCTCCGATTGATTGCAACAATATCGTCCATATAGAGTCAGGCCAAGCTCAACTTTTTGGGTGAAGAGGGTCCAACTTTGGGTGAGGGTGGCGAGGGTCGTGCCCCACCTCGAGTCCACGCGCTTCATCGCTTGCCTTCGTCAAAGACGAGTTGCAATGTCGAGGGTCTAAATTGCGTTTCGGCGGACGTCTTGTGCATTCTTCATCATGGATAGCGGTTCCTGAATTGCTCCATCCGATGAGCGCTCGAGGAACCTCTTTATCGGGCAAATTCTGTCAAGCAAATTCTATCTGTAAAGGGTTTCCAGGAATTTCGAGTGAGGCATCAAAGCGTATAATCTGCCAGTGGGGGAATGAAGACACTTGCCGTTCTCTCCTATGCGCTTGAAATGACACTCAGTATTAGGAGAAATTTAGCGGTTTCACAGACATGGGTGACCCTTTGGGCGGACGCTGGTGAAGACGCTTAGGCTGCTTGGTGTAATCAGCTGGGACTTCTGCTCAGCGCCCGATTGGCGAGGAGCTACAATGTGTCGTGAATTAGTTCGAAGGTACAATTACCCTGAAGAGGCAGCATTCAGACTCGTCGCGCTGTGACGCGCTACAATTACAAGCGCGCTACAGCTCTACCAAACCCCAGTTTCTCTCTCGCTTCTTTCATTCAGTATTTAAAACTTATTTACGCGAACACTCTCCGCACCGAGTGGAACTCCGCTAAACTATAGGAGGGTTCGAAAAAAAAAATACAGAATAGGACAAAAACAAAACCCACCATGCAGAAAATAAATGGGTTGTAGGGAAACGACGACTTACCTCTGAAATGCATTGCCTCTCTGACATTTCGGCAGTTTCAACATTTTTCTGCATGACCTCTCCACAGACCCTGAAATCAATCGCGTCATCCGCGCGGCTTTACAGCGCGACTAGTCTTGAATTGCTCCCTCAAATGAAGGTGACATCATATAGGTACATCACGATTCCTGGGCGATAATGCGTGGGCGGAGGATTGGAAGCGCAAGCACCGCAGATTTCTCACCAGCTGTACGAGCTTCCGATGGCACTGATCTTGGGACATGGCCGCCCTGGCTGCACTCCAATACGCGCCGCGCTGTCCGCCCTATCGTTGCAGGGATCATGCCTGTAGTTTTGCATAACCATCCTGTAAGTCCTTCCCCTTCCTAGAGGTCATAAGCGCCAGTATTTCCAAAGAAAACGAGTTTTTTTTTCTGACAGTCGAAGAATCCCAATATCCTGTCCGAAATTTACATCGGTGGGGATTTTGTGGGCGTTTCTGCCGACTTTCAAACTTTGTAGCAGATATGCGTCGAGAGGAATAGGTATAGACTGAGTAGATAGGTAGAAATTAGTAAAAGTGGTAATTTAAAGTAAATAACAAACAGGTAAGTAACAGAGCAGCTGCAACAAAACAAGAGCAAGGGCAAATAAAGAGAAAGGAAAAGCCTAAATATTGTGGAAATTTTGATACAATGTAGAACGAAATGATGACAACTAATAGCTATTGAAGAAGGAAGTTGCACAGCCTAGAAAGAAAACTGGGAGAAAAGAAAAAAAACAAAAGAGTTGAAAGACAGGAAAATTTGGGGAGAGGACCTTTCGCTGGCTGAGCGTGAGTGGTTAGAAGGGGAGAAATGAGAAGACGAAAGTGAAGGAATGGCAGAATGACAAAATGATTAGGAAATAAATATTGGCGCTAAAATCTCAAACGCATATGGTGCGATTATTAGTTATTCGGTTTGAGTGCTATAGGGTGCTATATGTAGGGGGAAAAATGACGAAAAAAAGTGAGACCATTAAAAACCTGCTAAGAAAAGCTTCCGTTTTTCATGACTTAAAAAAAGTTCTGGACGAGTTTCTCGCTGGCATTGGGCCAATAGTGGTCCGATAGTAAGGCTTCACTTGTGTACCCAAATATCCATGTAGCATTGCCGCTCTATCTTGAGCCATTCGCTTTAAATAACCAGTCGGATTGCCCGGCTTACGCCAAGCTACTCCTTCTCTTTAGCCTGGCTTCGCCTGGCTGCCCTAGCTTCCCAGAGGCACTTTTCGTTGAAGAGGTGGTCGTTCGGGCAATGACATCCCTACCATACATAGATTTGTAGATATAGATAGAAAGTATAGTCGGACAATCAGGGTACAGCATCGTTGTGTGAAACCCATAGGGGTGGGGGTCATAATTGGCCGCTGGGGAGGGGGGGGGTCGCAATCTCAAGGGTCAGTCAGCACCGGACAACGCTATGACGTTTCAGTCGATAAAAGGAGTAGAGCTATGAAAGCCGTGATGTTGAAAAAATGTTCATAAGTGTATTCTCGGCAGATGTGAGCGCTCCGTTCATCAGCCTTTTTTTCAAGCGAAATCCCCAGAAAGGAGGACGTACTTGGCTGCAGGGGACAACTACAGGTTCGGTGGGCCCTAAGCAGCACAAAAGTGTCATTGCTAAGCTTGATGGAGCGAACGGAAAGCTGACCCTGATGTAAGGAAGACTACAAAATAGTAACAAGTTGACTAGCAATATCAACGTCACACCTACCTAATTTTGACGCTGAAAATTTGTTGAGCTGGGGTAGTCACTGACAAAAGCAATAGAATAACAACTGATTTGATCATATCAGAGGTCTGTCTCGTAGACTGTCGGAAGCGAAAACGAGTTGGCTTGCGCCAATGCCGGATGTTCGCGATAAAAAATAGTCAAACTACTCCGCAAGTGAGAGCAGGCGAGCCAAAGGTGTATATAGGCCTTGTTTTTAAGACACGATAACGGCCACACCATTGAGGGTGTATGAGGCTATCCCCCAGCTGTCAATGTGTCGTGTCCCCCGCCAAATCTGCAGGGTCAGAGTACAGGACCGTGGGAAGTTCGTAAATTCCTTGCTACGGCGGACCGTTTTTGCAAATTTCACGTTTTTAACTAACACCGTCCACGCGGAGCGCGTGTCGCGTGCAGCTCTCTTGGCTTTTTGCCAAGTCCTCTAGTTGTGCTTTGGAATACAAGTACAAGTGCATTTTCTTTATGCGGGATAACATTTTAGGTTCTGCAAAATAAGAATGAAGATGATGACGAGGGCTAGAACTCAGAGCAAACTGTGCTTGCTTCTGCAACGCCCTCGCACGCCGCGCATTCCCACAAAAACATCAAATAAAAACGGCCTTAAGCGTCCACTCGTTAGTTTGAAGCATTTCTTCATAGCATTAGAGCCGGCATCCGAGCGCCGGAATCGCAGAAATTGCACACGCGATTTTAATTTGTTGCGTTTCCTATAGTTTTTTCAACATTTTTTAATTTACATTCTACATTCGTTGTTCTTATTTTCTGACCTTTGTCATCTTCATCACCTTCTATTCGGCCTTTGAAGCATGAGCAATACCTCAAATGTTAGGAAATTGCGTTTTGCTTGTATTGTCGTATTAGGTTTTATTGTCATGTTTCTGTGGAATGCGCGAGCCTCTGAGGGATATTGCAGAAGCACCACAGTTACTCTTGGTTCTAGCCCTTGTCATCATCTTCCGGTTCTTATTTTGCAGCACCTAAAATTTATCCGCATAAAGAAATTGCGTAACTGTACTTGTATTCCAAAGCGCAATTTACAAGACTTGTGTGTTTTCAAATACCGGGCGGCGTAGCAGAGGATACGAAGGTCCCCACGGCCTCCCTGTACTCTGACCCCGTGCAGTTTGGGCGTGTGGACCACGATCACATTGACAGACATCACTCTATAACTTCTAACTCCCCTCTCTAGCTGCTGTACACTCATTGGAGCGGCTCGTCGTCACTAACTAGCTGTCCTAACAATCCCTCTGTGCGATGAAATGTTTAGTCGCGCGTCGGATCGTAGTCGCCGTCGCGTACCGTTGAAGCACGCAGGCGCGCCCATCTCCTTAGAGGATCAAACAGTGCTGTTGCTCGCAGAGGGAGCAACTTCGTATCTAATGCCTAGCGTTCTCTTTGGTGCAACCAGTCTTTTCAGCCAGAAGTATCGGAACATTATACAGGGGGGTTGCAAAAAAGAAGTCACTCCGACCAAATCATATCAGCAAAGTTTTCGCCAGTCCAGACGGAGGACAATGGATACGGGTACCAGGGCGTAAGATACCCAAGTTGTTCGTCCATAAGCAAGAGCTGGCTCTCGCCCTCCACATGTACAACCAAAATATGAAGTCATTTCCAGTCGCAACCTGACGGTGAAGAAAGACCTTTGGAATTCACGTGCACCTCCAAACAGTTGTGGACGTTCTATGAGAGTCACCCATGGAAGCTACCTGGAGTCTAGTACTCTCAAAAAAAGGAAAAGAAAGGAGAAGTTGACTCATTTAGGCCCCCACGGTGATGGCTAGAAATCCGCGCCAGCTTGTCACTTGGCGAGTCACTTCGCGAAATGCAGAACGTCTCTATTGGGCCTACATTTGTTCTCACCCACTGCGCCGTAGCAATGGTGCACATTAAACACACTGCACAGCAGAAAATTTATTCCGAAAACTGACAATTCTCACTTCTCGCATGCAATGTAAAAGAAGAATCTGCGGTCAAGTTTGCTACAGTCTCGGAATGCTTCGTGTGTGATCCAATTTGCCAGCACTTGGATCTGAAACTTTGCCAATTGGAAGACGATAAATTGTGAACGGTTCACCAAGTTTTTTTCCGCGCTGTCTAGGACTCAAAAACTGTCCGCGATCAGGTATAGAAGATGAAAGTACGGCGTCGGAAGGGTACTGTGGGTCCGACGAGCAACCTTGAAACAGTTTCGCGGCAAAAAATTGTGGGATTACGCTATAGCGCAACATAGGGTCAGTGACTCGTCCTTCCTCCTCTGACTCGCCTCAACTCCGCCTTCGAGGCCTGCCTTTCAGTGAAAAACGAAGCTGCAAAACGAAAAAAAATGGAAACTGTCGCTTGCATGGTCGTCGGGTTCTTATCGGGGAATCAGCTGTGCGGATGGGGCACAGTGTTGGAGATGGAGGTAAGGCACGTACTACCGGGATTGAGTTCTATCTGGGGCAGTTGGCATGTTTTCTTCTGCTTTTTCCTCCTCTATAGAGTCACTGACCACTTTGTCGTCTACACGCGAACCCCTAATCCACTATCTGTGATGGCGAATAATCGCAGACTTTGCCTTAAAATTTTAACTAAAAAGCCTTTCCGTGTGCCTTCGTAGCTTTTAACGATAGTGCCTCCCTCATTTCCGTCCCATCAAGCTTGTCACGTTGTGAGTGAAGTGACTCCGTCATTTCTTTGAGAATATCGCGACGGAGGGCTAAGGCCACGCCCGGATTTCACTACGGCAGCGATTCAGTCGCGAAGTCTGAACGCTGCCTAAGCGGCGATATTGTAAACATTTACGAAAAGTGGGAAACAATTGAGTAATACCCAGAGAGGTAGCATTGTTCTGGTTTCAACTATTCACTCTACCAATCGTACCCTTTCATATTGAAAAGAAAACAGGAAACATGTGCAATGAAAACTTGACACTGTTTCTCCGCTCACTTCACATCGAAGCGTGGAGAGCAACTCTCGTGGGTACACTCCTCTGTACAGGGGGAGGGGGGGGGGCAAAAAAAGTCACTTTTCTCCCTCGACATTCAGGAGATTATAAGTTACACTTCATTTGATTCTGATCGGACAATTCTACCACCATATTGAAGAGCATATTAAATACTATCACGATACTCCGCCACACCTTCTGGAGGAGCGCCGTCGAAAGTTTTTGCCACGCAACCGTGATTCGGTTCCTGGCTTCAGCGAAATAGTTGATTTCTCGGCCACTGTAGACCGCTTTGTTGAGCTCCGCCCAAGCCCGGTAATTGAATGGGTTTAGGCCAGGAGATATACTCAAATATTTCATCTTCTTCAGGTACTAAACGCCCTTCTATTCTGAGTTGGCGAGAGCTTTTCCAACACCCTTCAATTCTAGGTGGCACCCAAACCTGTAGCAGTACAAAGTTTCCAGGAAGGTACGGGCGACGACATGTAAGAAGGATATTCTCTTCTTGAGTTGCTCGATGTAACCGCCAGCGCTCACCTTCAGTCCGGGGTCCACGAAGGAAATATTGGTCTTTCCATTCCAGGTACGTCCGGTCCATACCATCAATCCGCGCCTTGGCGACTGTGGTGAAGATGATCTCCTAGACCGTAGCGACGTTGTTGGAGCTGCTCGATGTTGGAGGTCTTCCATATCGAGTTTTGGTCTCCAGGTAGCTATCCATGGGTGACTCCATACAAGAAGTTTCGCAGCTGTTTGGAGGTGACATGAATTCCAAAGGTCTTCTCCAGTCAGGCTGCGACTGGTGATGACTTCATATTTTGGTGTACATGAAGGTGATGAACGGGAGCCAGCTCCTGCTTATAGAGGATTATCTTGGGTATCTCCCCCCCCCCCCCCCCTGGTACTCGTATCCACGTCTTCTGTCTGGGTTGCGAAAACTTTGGTGATATGTGACTCAGTCGAAGTGAATTTTTTTGGGCCCCCCCTGTATTCAATAATTGGAGCAAGCCTCGTATGCGAAGTAATGAGAGTGTACGACTCCGCTTGATGTTCGCCGTGTGAAGATACCGGTTCTAGCGCCACGGCACCGCGTTCCGTTTCTTGCCATCATTTCGACAAGCGATAAGACTATCATATCGTTTGTATCACTCGTTCTCCACCAACTATTGCTGCTTGCGTGGATCAACAAGTGATGGAAAGGTGACGCATAGCATAAGGCCCGTTCAGCCACGCGCGTTGCTGCGCTGTAACGCGCGTTGGTGCGCTGCCACTACAACAATGCTCCAAGCCTGTAAGCGCGAACGCAGCCGTAGACGGCTGACACCGAATGATTCCAGTCCGCGACTGCTCGATAGATGGGAGCCGGCCGTTTGTGTTTCTAGCCTCACCTGCCATCCTCTTTCCCCATATTCTGTCGAGACTCAAGCCGGCGCCCTTCAACTGAGCATTCAGATAGGAATCAATTGGCGCCTGCAGTCTGTGGCTACATTCGCGCCTCTAGCTTCGATGCTCTGTTGTAACGCAGCAACGAGCTTTACTGCCCTGAGTCTAACGCTGCTCAACACGCTCCCTCATCCGCACCGAGCGATACTGAATGACAGACTGTTGGGAACAGAAGTAATACTTTCACAATTTCTATTGAATATGGCATGATGGCTCAATAAGGGTTTCACTGTGAATATGTGATCTGAGGGGCACGGAAATTCAAACGACATGGTATGGCTGGTACAAAATTGATATGACTGGCGCCAGTTCATGTTGAGTATCGCTTGCGTCTCTAGCGGAAGTCTCCGTTTTGATTCATGATCCCTTTCCACCTACTTTCAGTTGATGACTACTCTTCCGAACATACTTTTATTTCAAAGGAGACACAGAACTTACCGTATAACACTGCGGATATTTCGGACGAGCGGCACGAATCAAGTTCGTCTGGAGAGCTGAGTCGAGGGAAGTTCCGTCATGCCACATCACTTCGCCTGATATTTCAGCTGCCAGTCCGGTGTATATAAACAATTCATCAGGCGTGTAGGTGTAAGCAGACATTGGCAGGTTCTTTGCAACCTCTGCAAGATTAATTTTTTTTATGGAGAAAGTTAATTACTCGCACGCAAATTCCTGATTGTCAGAACGCTCTTATTATCAGCGAGCGTTTGAGTTTATTCTAGACCAGAAAAAAGACTTTTCTCATGAATGCGAAAAAAGTGTCCTCCCAAGGATCCGAACCTCTCGAAAGGTCTATCAGTGATACGTGTTGCTGCTCCTCACAATCTTTGCGGCTCTGATATCAGGAACGCGGACGTCAGCGCCGCGAGAGCAGCGACTGCTGGTACGGGTACGTGCTGAAAAGGCCTGAGGACCACCCAATAGGGAAGGCATTGGGATTAAGTAGAGGGCAAGCGACCACAAGGAGCCCTAAAGAAAAGATGGAGGGACGACATCAGGAAGGACATCACTGGAGGGAAGGCAATGGCAGAAGATGCAGTGGATTGGAACAAGTGGCGACGTATAACAAGCACAGTGGACCCTGCGACGGCGCGGGACTAACGCTGGGGAGAAGAAGATTGTGCTCAAAGGGACTTCACGGCTATTCATCCAAATTGGCTAGCAACCGCGCTCGACTCTTTGTCTCTTCATTTGAATTATGACAAACTTTCATATTCATTTCAGATAACGTTCTGCGAATTTCGAAGGCACTGATAAAATCAGCGTTCAAACACGTTCCGTGATATGTCTTTACAAATGGCCACTTCGGCCTGGCGACCATTCCTAGTCAGTTGCCCGGGGAAGGGGATGTATTGTGCGCCTCAAATTAGGAAGCTCAACAAAATTTCATGGAAGCCAAGAACATCGTTGCTCTGTTCGAACCGAACTCGTTAGGAGTGTTCCGTTGCGATTAGTAAGGGCTCACTGAGAGGATATGCTGCCGGACGTGAGCTCTGTGCTTCCCTTGTGATGCACTTCAATGGTCACTGTTGAACTGTGCAGTCTTCTCGAGAAAGTCACGGTCGAAACGCAGGAATCAGCAGTAGAGATCCGATGTCTGTACGTGGTGAATGATCCACAGCTATTCAAAAGTTCTCTATCTACATTTCCGTTCAAAATCGCCTCATATGCATTTGACGCATGTTTTACTCTATAACTCGCTCTGAAAATGAGCGCAAGGCTAGCTCGGCGAAGCTATGCCAGCACACAAGTAGCACGGCGTCAGCTGGGCGATCTGACTGGTCTACTAATCCGGCAGCTCAACAATACAAGACTCGCTCGTAAAGAGGTGGACATCGTCCACCTGATCGTCGCAAAGACGAACATTCATTTCTAGTGGTAGCCTGATGGTGCGGTCGTCCCGCTAATAACTCTCTCCACTCCAAATGGGAAGAGTGAGGTGGTAAGGGCATATAGCTGAACCAGCACGTGAGAACCCTTGAGCCCGCGCCTCATCATCTTATGCATGTCAAACGTTGGTGCGGCCGGAAGTTCTAAGGCATTTTCCATGAAATTTTTTGCTTTTTTCTTCACTTTCACTTGTAAGCACCTGCTGCGTTTTTATTACTATATGAGCCGCATCCCCAACAAATCCTATCCGCAGCCTCATCGTGGCGTGGGGGTGAACGGTTTCGGACTGTTCCAAAAACGTACCAATGCGGAGGGTGCCACGTCAGAGCCTGGCGAGCTACGCGTGGTCAAATTTCTTCTCGCCGAAAACAGTAACAATCATGGGCCTCATTTCCCTGAACCTGAGGGGACCACCAACAGGGCTACGTCGGCTGGGACCGCTCGGGCGAGGCTGCTAAAATCACAGGGCCAACGGAGATTGTCGCCCAGGACCAGGATGACGATCTGTACTTTCAACGTAAAGACGCTTGCATCGGAAGCTCACATCGTAGATCTGATGTTGCAAGCCAGGAAGATCAAGTACGACGTCATCGGACTGACCGAGTCGAGGAGGCATCGCCCGCTACACGCCGTATACGAGACTGGAGAAGAACTGTTCCTCGCAACATGTGACAGCAGAGGCGTTGGCGGCGAGGACGTCCTCGTCAACACGCACTTGGCCATGAACATCGATTCGTGCGAAAATCTGACGACCCGATCGGGCGTTTGCGATTGAGAAAATGTGGTTCAACTTCGGCTTTACCAGTTTTCGTCGCCTACGCACCAACATCAAGCTACGACAAGGATGAGCTTGAAGCGTTCTATATGGAATTAGAGAAGTTCTACAAGGGAGATGACACCTTCTTCAAGGTCATCGTCGGTGATTTCAACCTTAAGATCAGACCAAGAAGGACGGCTGAAAGACTTCACATCGAAACTCACAGAACGGAGTGGAATGAGCAGGGTGAAAGGCTGTCTGAAGTTTATCATGTCCGACCCATACCATCCATGGTAACTCGCAGTTCCAGAAGCCCTACCATCTACGCTGGACATGGGAGTCTCCTGGTGGACAATTCCATAAACGAGAGTCGACCACATCATCTGCAATAGAAGGTTTTGCCTGACCGATGTCGCTGTTGTCCCTAAGTTCTACACGGGATCCGACCATCGTCTCCTTCGCGCAAGATTCCGCTTCTCGATGCGAGGAGAGAGAGCCGCGAAGTTCAAGAAGCGAAGCCCCAAGACCTTCATCAACTGGGATCACTTCACTTCTCTCGCTGGGCTCTGTCATCGACAACATCGATGAGGAATACGAACAGCTTGTTGCACATCCTCACGACTGCGCCAAGAAGTCAAAGGGTTGCAAGATTACCAAGAAGCGTCTATCTCCGGATACTCTCGAGCTGATTCGCCAACGTGGAGCCGCAAGAGCCGCAGGCAATTACCAGCTGACATCTGAGCTTGCGAAACTATGCAGAGGAGCGATAAAGGAAGACCTCAAGGAGAGAAGAGCAGCAGTACTGGTGAAGCCGCAGAGGCTGGGAAGAGCATACGCAACGCGCGCCGCAGCTTCACCAACTGTAAGACCAAGATGACCCCCCTTCGACGTCCGGATGGAACAAACACCGCATCCAGAAAGGCAATGGCGAAGGTCATCCACGACTTCTACTCGGATCTCTTTGACAGCCACGTTACCTGCAACCATACAGCTTGGAGCAGGATGGATATGTCGTTCCTGCAGTTCTCTCTTCCGAAGTCTGACACGCCATCTCGTCGGTGAAGAATCGTACGGCACCCGGTCCCGACAGGATCAGACCCGAACATCTCAAGAATCTTCCGCCAGTTTTCGTCGGCTCTGGCTCGACTCTTTACGCGCTACCTGTCGGAATGCAAGGTACCCACCTCGTGGAAAACCAGCAAGACTGTGTTGCTGTACAAGAAGGGAAACCTGTACGACATTGGCAATTATCGCCCAATCTGCCTGCTGTCTGTAGTCTACAAATTCTTCACATGAGTCATCCTTAACAGAATTGGAAGAACACTGAATGAAGGACAGCCATGCGAGCAAGCAGGGTTTCGAAGAGGATTCAGCACGATTGATCACCTCAACACGGTAATGAAGCTCATTGAAGTATCGCGAGAGTACAAGATGCCGTTATTTCTCACGTTCATCGGCTTGAAGAAAGCCTTCGATTCCGTTGAGACAGAAGCGGTTATTGAAGCCCTGGGCAACCAGGGTATTCCTACTCAGTACATCAGGATTCTTCGTGAGCTCTACAGCAACTTCACGACCAAGATCTCTCCATCCTACAAGGAGATCATCATTGATGTGAGGAGAGGGGTCCGACAGGGCGACACCATCTCGCCCAAGCTCTTCAGCGCCTCTCTCTAGAACGTCATGCGTCAACTGGAATGGGAAGACACTTTGCTGACGACATCGTTTTGATAATATCAAACATCGAGCAAGCGGAAAGAATGCTGGCTGAATTCGACTGCGCGTGTGGAGGAATCGGTCCACGGCTGATTCTAACGAAGACGATATTTACGAGAAACGGATTGGTATCTGATGCCCCATTCACGCTCAACGGAACGAACATCTTTGAATGTTCTAGCTATGTGTACCTAGGTCGTGGATTCAATATGATGAATGACCTAGCTCCAGAGCTGAGCGTTGAAGCGAGCGGCTTGGGGAGCCCTCAAGAATATCGAGGGAGTAGCGAAGAAGACGAAGAACACTAAGCTCCGTGCCCACCTCCTCGATTCCGCGGTCCTTTCTGCTTTGACGCAGCCTTAGGGAATTGGACTCTACGAAAGCAGGATGAGCGTGCGGTCGGCGTTATTCAACGCGCCATCGAAAGGGCGATGCTCGGAGTTTCCGCTACGCAAGTGAAAGAGGGAATCCGGAGCTCTGCACTCCGCCAACGATCGAAGATCAGAGACGCCGCCGCTTTTGCCAAGGTTCCGAAGATCAGGTGGGCCGGACACTCAGCGTTTTGAGGACAACCGCTGGACCACAGCAGTCACCGAGTGAAATCCACGGGATGTCAAGCGAACGCTGGACGACCACCTACGCGATGGTCAGACTTCTTCGTGAAAGCTCTGAGCGAACGGCATGAAGTTCATCGTGTCCTCGAGCTGAGAGAGTTCATTGGGCAACTCTTGCACGTTGCAGGGACGAATGGAGACGTTACTGGCGCCCGCTCAAGGTATTCGATGACCAACGGGAGCACAGGTGATACAGGTGATGAGCCGCATCACTCGCTATCTTCGGAAGGAGGCCTAGCTTCCGAGGGCATCTTCGCCTATCTTGACTGTCGGTTTACCTTACACGTGGCACTCGTGTTGGAGCTCCTGTACCTGAAAAATGATAGCAAAGTTCTTCTTTGGGCATATGGGAAAATCTGCGCGAACGGATTTAGTTACACATCGGGTGAAAACCATGTCCAACAGAGGGATGGATGTCTCGCCAGTGCCACGTCGATGATAAGGAATCAATCATTTCGAGTTCGAGCTATTCCGCCGTGTTTTCTCTGGTTTGATTTCAGGATTATACAATCCAGCGGTGCTGTCCTATGCGTTTATTCACTTTTTCGATTCGATAATAACAATCCCTTTTGCGGATTCTCCATCCGAGTAGTGACAAGTTGATTAAGGTGTGCCTGATGGCAAGTACAGTCGTAATTTCCGTTTCAATCCCTATTGTTCCCTTCTCCGAATCCGCAAAAATCTGTGAATGTAGCTAAAGCATCAGTGAGAACAAAAAAACGATTTGCTACTGTTGTGTTAACGGTATTTTATGGTTTGATAACCTATTATTTTGTTCATGTCCGCTTGGGAATGGATGGTCATCAGGTAAGAACCTTCTCTCCGACAGTACTCTTGAGCGTTCTCGTAACTGACGTCGCCAGAACCAATTGTTGAAACACTCACGATCTGGAAGTGACAGCGATGCAAGAGATCATTGCTGCAGAGCGTAAACAGACTGTTAAAATTTTGTCTTTGATTTGACTTACCTTGAGAAATCTGTCATCTTCATCATATGGAAGAGAGAACCATTCGCCGTTTTTGGCTTTCTGGATGGTTTTCGCATCGATCGCAGCGGACACTTCTGCAGAAAGGATCGCCATCGCTAGCATCAGGCAGAAAACATGGAACGACGGAAACATCCTGTCGGAGCTCAGCGAAATGGTTCTCATCTTACTGATCGAGCTTATATAGCGTTCCTTATCGCGCTTGTTATCACTTTGCAATGAATCATTTTCAGCTAGCTAGTGCTCTACCGTCGGTAGCTCAACTACAAAGCTCACAACAAAGCTCACGACTGGCATCCGTTGGCAGTCAGGTGAAGCGTTCAAAATATTGATGTCACCTTGCTAATTAACTGAAAAGTGGGAAAAGCGAAAACAGCCAAAATATACTGAATACAGCGTAACACTAGTCAAGGATGCCGCGTAAGCCAAGAGGCAAGAGTGAAGCTGGAGATCAGTAATGTTCATTGTTTCTGATATTACTGCTTTACCAAGTTCCCTCCAAATAGGTAATAGAAGCTCGCTTGCGATATGTATTCATTGCATGTGCGGAGCTAGAGGTGCACCATTTGCCGAATGGTAATGGCTTCTCTGTCCGAATATACAGGACACCAGTCGGATCACCCGACTGCCGCTGGGTGCTCCTCCTTCTTTGTCACGGCCCGGCTTCGCCGGGCCGGCCTGGCTTCGCCAGGCACTTTTCTCAGGCGAAATAGAGTGTGCAAAATACGCCTGACCGTCACAGTGCATTTTCCAGCTGAATGTAGAAAAATAATTGAAAATAACTCGAGCAATGGGTTAAAGTTGAATATGGCCAGAGGATCGTGCAACATACAGCGCTTCGTTACTTCCGAAATTCTAGTGACATCAAAAGAAAGAGCCTGACGCCCCTTATCCAATCTTATCAGATGCTGGCAGTTTTTGTCACCAACCTAGTGTTCCTTTCCTAAACCCTACATGGTATCTAGGAACCAACCTCCTACTGTTGCTGTGACTCGCGTGATGGACTCAGTGACCATACCCTTCTAACATCCCTCGAATCTTATCAGCAGCTGACATCTTGTCGTCCACCAATAAGATTCGCTTTTCCATACCCTACATCGTATGTTGGAATCAACACCTGGCTGAGGCTGTGACCCGCATTAAGAATATGGTGAGAGTTCCATTCTGAGTCCTGCAGAATGTAAATTTCTGGCGAGTATTGGGCATGCTCACAATGTGTTGAGATCCGCCCACAGTGGGCGGAGCTTGCCCTAAACCGCAGGATACTCATTTTAAAAGTTCGTAGCTCGCTTCCAGAGCACTGCAACGACCGGAAAAACGTGGGTTAAGGTCGGCAAAGGTTCGCCGGTGAGGACTGTGGGGCGCAAACATTGTGGGCGGGGCCTGCTCCGGTTTGGGCGGAGTCAGACGAAGAATCTGTAAAATAGTTTCAGAGCACTCCAGACACGGAAAAAAGTGGATTAAGGTCAGCAGGGGGTTGCCGATTGAGAAATGTGGGGTGTACATCTTGTGGGCGGGGCCAGCACTAGGTGGGCGGAGCCAGACGAAAATTCTCTAAAACTGTTCCAGAGCACTCCGAAGACCGGAAAAAGGTGGATTAAGGTCAGCAGAGGGTTGCCAGTGAGGACCGTGGGGCAAAAACGTTGAGGGCGGAGCCTGCTCCGAGGTGGGCGGAGCCAAACAAAAAGGTCTGTAAAACGCTTCAGAGCACTCCGGAGACCGGAATCAAGTGAGTTCAGGTCAGCAAGGGGTTGCCGATTAAGAAATGTGGGGCATACATATTGTGGGCGGGGCCAGCCCGAGGTGGGCGAAGCCAGACGAAAATCCTCTAAAACTGTCCCAGAGCACTTCAAAGACCGGAAGAAAACGTGGATTAAGGTCAGCAGAGGGTCGCCGGTGAGGACTGTGGGGCATAAAAGTTGAGGGCGGAGCCTGTTTCTCGGTGGGCGGAGCCAGACAAAAATTCTGCAGAACGGTTCAGAACACTTCAGACACCGGAAAAAAGTGGATTAAGGTGGGCAGAGGGTCGCCGGTGAAGAGCGTGGGGCACAAAAATTGCGGGGCGGGGTCTTCTCTGAGGTGGGCGGAGTCAGACGAAGAATCTGTAAATAGCTCAAGAGTACTTCAGACACCGGAGAAAAGTGGAGTACAGAACAAAAGGCGGACATCAGTTGAGTCTCGAATCCGGGCCGTATCAGAAGGAGCCGCGCCCGGCGTACAGCCGGCGAGGCGACTGGTATAAATTATATGGCTAGAATTGTAACCGTATGTTCCAATGTGTAACGCTGAATCTATCCTTGTCCTTTTCTTTTCTCAGGTTTCGTACAAAAAATCTCCATAACCATTCACACGGAAAATCAGTATACTTGTAGAAGAGCAGCCCTCGAAGCATCCTACCGCCCAATGCGTCCTCCACCACTGTTGGGGTTTTTTTTTCTGGAATGCTCTCCAGCATTCGGCAGTCCTGCGCTTCGAATGGTCCTCTCTCGGGTTGTTGATGGAAGATAATCATGGTCATAGTGGTGAAGTTAGTTGCTGCAGTTCAGGAACTGTGTAAACAACCGTCCTGCAACTGAACTCCAGTTGCTTCAGCGGCCGTACATGATGTCGATATCGGTAAGAGCATAGGAGTGAGTTGTGTACGAACTACTGAGAGCCTGATACCTGTCATATCAATCGCATTGTGGCAGTAAGCGGTGTTGCGGATTCCCGCTGATGACGCTTTCGACCCTTATCAGTTGCTGTTACTTAATGTCACCGTCAGTGGGTTACCGCCCTCCTCCCCCTATACCACTTCTTTGAACCAAGGTCCCACAGACCCTGCAACCTGCCCTACAAAGTTAGTGACCCTCCGCATCTAAGGCCCCTTATCGAATCTTATCAGATGTTATCAGCTTCTGTCCCACACCAATCATGTCCACTTCCCTTACCCTATACCATATCTTGAAATGAAGGTCCCACGGTCGCTGCAACCTGCGCTAAGAATTTGGTGACACCCGCTTGTAGGGTCTCTTATCGGATCTTATCAGATGTTATCAGCTCCTGTCAGCCACCACCCTACCGTGCATATCACTTCTTGAAATCACGGTCCCGCAGCTGCTGCAGCTCGCGCTACGATTTCGGTCGCCCTCCCCTTCTGAGGCCCGTTATCGAATCTTATCTCACCTCCTGTCACCCGTGTTCCCGTCCTGCCTTGTATATCACTTCTTGGAACTGTCATCCTATCATTTCTGCAACGCTCGCTATAGTGTAGTTCGCTGCGGACGGTTGGGCGTGTCAGTGCGGCCGCGTTTGGAGCGATGCCAAACTCGTTCTTCACCAGTTGTTGAAGCGAAAAAGTGACAATATTGTATCATATACTGCGTATTACTCGTATTCTACCACTTTTTGTAGCATGCGTCCTCAAAAAGAAGGCAGAAAACGGCTTTGATAGGGTGACACACTCATACTGGCTGACACGCCCAACTGTCCGCAAAGAAGTATAGTGTATGCACGGACATAGCGGATTATATGTAGCAGCATTTTGAATGATAAGTCTTCCATTGGCTTTCGTTAGCTATGCAGATGAACTACATTCGCTCTTACAAAGGTTGTTTCATTTCGCAAAGTCTGAACGCGCGTCAACACGCGTAAGTTGAGCTATTTCAAACTGAGTTGGAAGCCGGGTGTTTGCTTTCATACAATGGTGCCACGTGTAAGCTCATACGAAAGCCCAATCTCTGATGGGACAATTAGCCGTAACATTGACACACTTGCGGCTCCATACTCAAGCCCAGTCATTGTCTGTGTATAACTCACGACACCCTATATAGACTGATGACGAGTGATATTCGCTCTTTTTCTCATAACTACCCAGTCGATACGTTGTGTTGTCGTGCTTTCTCTGTTGGCAGTGAGAATTCATACCATATTTGCTTCCCCATTATGACCGAATATATATTACCGGTTGGCGTGCACTATACTTGCGTATTCACATCTCAAAACATTACCCTAAATTCAGCACTACACAGTCATGACGCTGGGTTCTGCGTAGAATCTCGCTAGGGCGCATCCTTCCTTTCTTCAAATACGCCCTTCAACTAATGCTTTCTGTAGTCCGGTGGGTTCTTATCAAAGCACTCTACGTTATCAGGCGTAATTCCACAACCCATCCCAGCCCAGTGCCAAATACTTCGACTACCCTGACTCACTGTCAGCGGTTTCAACGTCTAGCGTGCCAAGATAGCCGTGAGGTACCAATGGCTCAAGACACAGCAAAGGTGTTGCTTATATAAAGTCCACGGTATTGTTCACATCCGAACAATCACCATAGCTGATGGCACATATCCTATGGGGAATGCATTCAACTCTGCGGAGGCGGTTGACCTTACCTTTCTTCTAAACTAGTCCGCTTTCACGTAATGACCTTTGGCCACTCGCCCTTTGCTCCTCATCGCCGTACGTGCCCATGACACCGCACTCAAGCAGCTTTCAACACGCAAAGCAGCCTTTTAACCTTCACTTCCTCGCCCATTTGCCTCCCTGCCCCTTCCCGTCTCGCTCCCTACCTTATTCTCCTAATGAAGCAGCCCCTGCCACCCAGCCCCCGACTTACTTACAGGGAGGGGGGGCAAAAAAAAAAAAACTCATTATCGGCGAGCCACAATAATCCAACGAAGTTTCGATAGCCCAGACAGGGGAAGTGGAATATGAAGCACCAGGTGGAAGGATACCTAAGATCTTACCTCCTATAGCTGGAGCACGGCTGCGCAATCGCCTTCACGATAACGCCAACAATACTGACGAGTCATCTCTCAGTCGGGCCTGATGAACACCTTTGGATTCACCCGTGCCTCCAAACAGAGGCTGCGAAACTTCTTGAATGAAGCATCCACCACGACTAGCTACCTGGAGACCAGTACTCTCATTCTGGATGACCCCCAACATCGAGCAGCTACGGCAACGTCGCTACGGTCTAGGACATCATTTTCACCGTACTCGCCGAGGCGCGAGTCGATGGTATGGACCGGGTACCTGGAAAGGGGAAGACCGATATTTTCTTTGTAGACCCCGACTGAAGGTGAGCGCTGGCGGTTACATCCAGTAACTCGAGAGGAATATCCTCCCTGCATGTGGTTGCCCGTACCTTCTTGGAGACCTTGTGCTGCTACAGGTTTGGGTGCCACCACATGGAATCGAAGGGTTTTGGAAAAAGTCCCGCCTACTCCGAAAGGAAGGGCGTTTCGTACCTGATGAAGATGTAATATTGAAATACGTCCCCTGATCTGAACCCACTCAATTACCTAGTTCGGGCGGAGCTCAATAGGGTGGTCTGGCGGAGAAATCAACGATCTCGCTCAACTCCGGTACCCACTCACTTTCGCGCAGCCGTATCTCTCGCTGGCGCTCCTCCAGAAGGCTGTGGCGGATTATCGCTATAGTATTTAAAGTGCTCTTTAATATGGTAGTGAAAATGTCCGATAAAAATTTCATAAAGTGTAACTTATAGCGCCTTGAAGGTCATGGAGGCAAAATGACTTTTTTTTGGCCCCCCCTGTAAAATGGCAGCTGACGTCCATCTTGCACGCAACGCGTGCAATGGTTCGGAGTGTGCTAAATGGCTATCTTATATGCTGCGAGGGTATTCACAACCGAAACAACATCGTAGTGCATTTCTTTATTATGGATTAACTTGCAATTTTCCTAGCGGTTGCTTTCTTATCTTTTGCTGTTGCTGCGTGCTTCCACTCAAGCGTGCTCTACGCGCCTCCTCACCGGACCCCTTCACATACCCCCTCCCCTCTGCTTCCTTCACTTGCACATGCTCAGGTCGGGCTGAGCACGTGCAGTGGAAGGAAGCAAAGGGGAGGGGGTCCTTGGCATCCCCCCTCGGCTCCACCCCACCCTGCCCCCGCTCGAGCACATGTCCTGCCACGACAGCAGCTCGTGCAATGGCTCGGAGCGTACCGAATGGTTGTCTTATATAGCGGAGGCTGTTATCACAATCAAAGCATTGGACTGATACATCTGCAGCAATCGATTTTCAGTTTGCTTAGCGGTCGTTCTTCCTTCCACTAATTCGAACCCGTGAGGCATTTTGCAGACGGACAGACACACATACTTACAACATACATATATACTTACATACACACATACAAACCGACACACAAAGTTAGTGGTTCATAGAATGAAGGGATTTAGAGTCGAACGCAGAATAAAAAAAGTTGTGCATGACATCTAGAAAACCTACAATGCCTTTCTGCCAGTAGGTGATCCTACTATATATAATCCGTTAAGTTTGTCAGTTGGTGTGTGTGAATGTTTGTCTGTCTGTATGTGTGTTTGATCGAAATTCATATCTTCCTTCAAAACGAAAAATCAAAACAACACTCTAACCAAGGATTTGAACAAGCGATCATGAAGCATGAGACCGATTGGCCAGCACGTTTGTGTAATCACGCATCATCTGTATCCTTTTTGAGCATTGGCCCGGCTGAACCCTACAGCCCTAATGGTCGGCAGTACAAACCTCCATAACTTTGTTGGGAGAATCGCTTAGCAGATTTGGAAAGCACATAAATTATTTTGAGTTGTTATTGTTTGATAACGGCTGTTTAACGGCGCAGTGCGCGATACGAAAGTTATCACGAGAATGCTGACTTGTGGGCAAAAGTCGGACCGCGGGCGGGATTCGAACCCGCATCTTCCGCTTTCCGTCCGTTTGCGTTCCCTATTACGCTACCGAGGCCACTCGGGGCAATGGCACAAATAGCCATCAAGCTGAGAGGGCAAGGGTTGCCTCGGTAGCGTGATAGGGAACGCAGTCGCACGGAAAGCGGAAGATGCGGGTTGGAATCCCGCACGTGGTTCGACTTTTGTCCCCAACTCAGCATTCTCGTGATAACATAAATTATTGTTCAAAGACGAGTCCGTCAATATACATGTCGTTCTTGTATTTCTTCTAGCTTTCACAAGATTGCGCAACTTTATTAAAAGCCTACGTTTCGCCGTCTTCGCCTTCGTCAGAGCCTGAAATGATCAAATAACATTCCGAGACCTGCTTACTTAAACATTTTAGCAGTGCTCCAGACAACTTCCACATACCAGTAAATCACCCAACGATATCGATCTAGAGCGGAACGCTGGCTTACCTTGATGTTGGACGCGTGACGCGGGGACGACCACCCTGTAGAGGCTCAAGCGTGGAGTAATAATTACTAATAATTATAATTAATTACTAGTAACCTCCCCCGGCCTCTCGGTAGGTCAAAACTTGCAGAGGTCGATTAAGGCTGCGAGTCATGCGTTATGACCTGCGTTCAGGCGTCTTCGCCTTCGTCAGAGCCCGACGGAGGCGAAGACGCCGAAACGTAGGCCTTCAATAAAGCTGCTCATTCTTGGGAAGGCTAGAAGAAATACAAGAACGATATGCATCATGCCAAGTTATACATGTCATTTCAAATGGCCCCTTAGACCCACAGTCGAGTTCTCTTCGGACGGTGGGGCCGTCTCGTCCACGTTGGCAAGCGGTCCGACGCCGCCGCGATCGATAATGGCTGATACGCCAATTAACCTGATTGCTACCGTTTTCAGCTTCGAAAAGCTAAAGTTATTCTTCGTTCAGCTTCAATAAGCAAGGGTGAGTATGTTTTGAGGAAGCTAGATTTCATTTTGCATGAATTTAGTAAGTAGCATCGAAGTTAAACGAAGACATTAACGAAAAGTAAAAAAAATTGCGAAAAGAAAGAAGAAACAAGTTTTTTAAGAGAGTTTCATGCTGAATTCATACAGAATGTAATCTTATTCCAATAAACATACTCACCTCTAAAATTGAAACCGAAACTAGAACAATTTCAGCTTTTACAAGCTGAATATTGCAGAAAAACAACAAAACTGCGGCAGAAATCAGCTGATTGGTAGCGTCAGCAACCATCGATCGGCGGGAGTTCAGATGGAAGAGTGAGAAGAGGGCGCGGCGGGGTGTGTTAGAGCGCAGAGTCAGTGTTAGAGACGCAGGGGCAATGATGATGATTTCCTGGAATTTCTGGGCTTTCCATCGTCACGCAATCAGGGGGACGCTCGCCGGCGTGGTCGCTCACCGTCCGGTGAGCGCTCCTTTCCTGGTCCTGGTTGAGTCTTTCTGATCGCCATCTAGACTAATCCCACAGTGGCCATCTTCTGGCCGAAAAAAATTCGTTTTTTGATAGTAACTCGGAATTTACCAAAAAAACACAAACACAAACAAACACAAAGAAAAAACTTAACTCGGGAAAATGCTCGAAAGTCTCACGAACTTTTGGGACAACTTGATATGAAGCCATTTCAATCGCAGCCTGATTGTACAGGGGGGGGGGCAAAAAAATTCATTTTGACCAACTCACATATCAGCAAAGTTTTCGCAGCCAAGACAGAGGATAAGGATACGAGTACCAGGACGAAAGATACCCAAGATGTTCCTCGATAAGCAGGAGCTGGCTCTCGCCCTCCACCTTCATGTATACCAAAATATGAAGTCATCTCCAGTCGCAACCTGACTGGAGAAGACCTTCGGAATTCATGTCACCTTCAAACAGCTGCGGAACTTCTTGAATGGAGTCACCCATGGATAGCTACCAGGAGACCAGTACTCTCGATCCGAAATACCTTCATCATCGAGCAGCTCCGACAACGTCGCTACGGTCTAGGACACCATCTTCACCGTAGTCGCCAAGGCGCGAGTTGATGGTGATGGCATGGAACGGAATACCTGGAATGGGAAGACCGGTATTCTCTGGGTAGACCCGGACTGAAGGTGAGCGCTGGCGGTTACATCGAGCAACTCGAGGAGAATATCCTCCCTACATGTCATCGCCTCTACCTTCTTGGGAACTTTGTATTGCTACGGAATTGGGTGCCTCCACACGGAATTGAAGGGCTTGGGAAAACTCTTGCCTACTCGCAATGGAAGGGCGCTAAATACCTGAAGAAGACGGATCTAAGCTCACCGGGTCTAAACCACTCAATTACCCGGTTGGGGCGGTGCTCAACATGTTTACAGTGGCGGAGAGATCAATGATCTCGGATCTCGTATAACTCAGGTACCGAATCCCGGTCATGGCAGAATCTCTCGATGGCGCTTATTCAGAAGGCCAAGGCGCAGTGTCATGATAGTATACAGTATGCTGTTAAATATGGTCGTGGAGCCTTGGTGGTCGAGAAAGATAAGTGTTTTTGTTGCCCCCCCCCTCTCGTATAATGAAGATGTGTTGTTGTCGAGCGGGGGTGGGTGAGGAATATGCAGTTCGCCTGGGATAGGGAATCAGATTTCCGAGGGGAGCGAATAATCTGATATAATTGACGCATTATGGTCAATAGGTCTTTTTTTACTTTTAAATGTTTCGTTCTGATGATAATCCTATACTATATACATCGCTAAGGTTGTCGTTCGTGTGGTGTTGTGTGTGTGTGGGTGTGTGTCGTGAATGTATTTGTGTGATCTGTATATGTGTTATGACCCGCGAAATTCAGTAAAACTTCTCTTCATATAACGAGCACTGTGCGTCCAATACTGATAATGTGATGTAGGAGGGTGGGCGAGGAACACTATTAGGTAGGTGGCGGGATAGTGATTTGCCTGATTAAGATCCATAGGGGCGTTAGAAAGGCGAGGGTCCGCCAATCCATAACCAGCGTCATCGCCAACGCTAGGACGTTGTGGGCTTCAAGAAGCAAGATAGGGACAGGATAGGAACATTATTGGTGGGGGCAAGAATTGATAACACTGATAAGATACCATAGGGTCTAAGAAAGTGAGGGTCACACAAATCCTTTAGCGCGTCACAGCGAACGCTGGACTTTAGTTCCAGAGAGGCAAGTACGGGTACAGGATGAGAACATTATTGGTGGGTGGCAGGAATTGATAACAGCTGATAAGATATCATAAGGAGCTTTAGAAGGGAGGATCACCAAATTCATAACACCGGGCACAGCAACGACGAGACATTTGTTCCAAGATGTAATGTAGGGGGCAGTATGGGAACATCATTGGTGGGTGGCAGGAATTGATAACAGCTGATAAGATACCATAGGGGGTCTTAGAAAGCGGAGTCACCGAATCCATTAGCGCGTCACAGCGACGCTAGGAATTTAGTTCCAAGAGACAGTATAGGGGGCAGGATGAAAACATTATTGGTGGGTGGTAGGCATTGATAACAGCTGATAAGATAGCCAGGAAAATTCACAGCAGAGTTATAGCAACACTGGGAACTGCTCCAGCAAGTAATTCAGAGGTACTTAGGGAACATTAAAGGTGGGAGATAAATTCTGACAGTGCCCGACGAGGGCTTTTGGGAGTCCGTCTCTGCTCACATCACCGTATCCGAAGAATGAATGGGCGAATTCTCAATGAGTCAGGATGTTTTTCCCTAGCAAAATCCCTCAGTTTAGCGGTCGGATTGCTTCCACCGCTAAACGCTCGAGTTCCCCGAAAAAGGATGTTTGGAGTTGTTGCCCACTGAGGAATGATAAGAGCCACTGTGATTTCGATATTTCTACCATCGGAATCCTTCCAACCGGTATGCTGTCCGATTTCCAACGAATGGCGATTTTAGATATATGATATGAGCCTAACATTGGCAAATGTTCATTAAAAGGGAGAAACGTGATGAAATAGGCCGTTTGGAAACATATAAAGTAGGCTAAGTGTCACTGCTCAGCAAAGAAATCCTGTCAAGTATCAGTAACATAGGTGCCTGCGCGCAGAAATCAGCCAGACTTGTGAATAATAAGTGAGCATAGCACCCATTCCTCATACTTCGGCGGGCGGATTGCATTGCCACGAAATGAAAAGGAATCAGTTCTCCTGTGGTTATATTGCGTTGTATCGGAAGATTGCACTCTATTCCTACTCACCGATCTATGTATTGTGTAGGCGTTATAGCACGAGCCACCACCCCCCCCCTAGCTAGCAGTTAATAGTAGCGAGAGGTTCCAGCCTCGCTGGTGAATTTCCGCTCAGTAAGAGGAAGGTAGCAGGTGAATTTAGTGCGCTCTTACTCCCTTTTAGGAAAACGCGAAAGGGCCCGCACAAGGCTTACTGCCAGCTGGGGGTTCGGTGCACGGGAAAAGCCTTGCTTGTACGCTACTTCAGTCAACATCTACCGTAATCATGCCTAGATGGTCGCAGCTTTCTCTTTGCTACTCCATTGACTTGAAAATTCAGGTATTTAAGCACATTTCGCTCTCAGAAAGATTCCTTGTCCGAATAATTATTTAGTCAACAGATTGTGTTGGACATTGTCTGGTTTTTTTCTGAAGCTTCTTGGAAGTCAGATGTTTTCGAAGATGAAAGCTTTCATGAATAGAGTGGTAAGCCCAGAATTACGTGCATATGGACAGGGGATTTGTCGAAGCAAAGTTGGGACGGTTGGTCCTCCGCGAGTTCACAGTAAGTGCACTCTATCAGTCCTGGGGCGGCAAAAGTAGTCGAAGCTGGCGTCGTTGGTATTTCAGTGAGCTCACATTCCTGCTCTCCTTCTATCGGGTTGGCACATAGCGTTTTTTTTCAATTGAAAATTTTGTTCTAAAAGTGAAATGTTTCGCAAGCAAGCTTGATATCATCTGATAGAAAGCTTCTCGTAGTATAAGAATATCAAAACAGCTTTGGTTGAGGGAATAATTTTTGTGAATTTCTTAGTCTTTGGATTTGAAAGTGGAGTGGGCGAAATTAGCTCCTTTGACAACTGCCTCTATTTACGTCTACTCGAAGTGCTTAAATTGCTTAAGCTGCTCCATACATTTGAAAAAGGTTGAGCTAGAAGTCTCAGCAAGGGAATCTCAATAGGACGCTTTGGAAGTGATTTCAAGAATTTCAAAGTTGCCAACCTTCACCTACAAGAAGCTAACTTCAGTATTACCGCCACGGTACCGTAACCTCAAGCGGCGCCCTTTAAATTGGAAGTTTGTCGTGGGCGCGCTAAAAAACTTCAGCACGGACGCTGAAACTACGTCGTTATTTCCTTTTTCTGGGTGAAAGAAAACGGATGTGATTCGGATGTCGTTGTGAGGACTTCTAGGTGAGGATGCCGGATCTATCTTTTTATTACCCTTGCTTCGAGCTCTTTTATGGTGCTGCACGTTTGATGCTAACCAGTGTTGGATAGAGACGGCTTCCCAAGCTAGCTATAGTATACAATAATTTACTACGGTAGACTTATTAGCCTCATCGCCTCGAAAGGTAAAATAGGTGGCGTGTAGTTGGTCGCGTTCAGAATTACGACTTTTCGAACTGGGAATAATTTTTTCTCCTAGTTGAACCAGAACTGGGTCCGAACTGTAGCTGCATCAAACTGACGCCAAATGGTACCGTCACGAAAAATTTCACGTCAGTGATCAGATTGCTACTTTTTACATCTAGTTGTAATAGTGGCGCCTTTGGCTTCTGCAATCACTACGCGTGCAGTTAAATTTCATGGAATAGGTTGGGGAAAGCACTTGTGAAACAATCCTCTGGTCTGGAGTAAGTTAAAAGCAATTCGGCTCTTTATATTCATGTAATTATTCTTCAAATGTAAGTGGAAAGACTAGAAAGAAGCGTTGTGAGCGTTATGAATTCTCTTACGCTGCGCAATGCCAAACATCAGAGCCTCTATGTCGAGACAAAAAATTCATAAGTGAAATGCGCATGAAATTTTTGTCCATCGTCGAATACTGCAGTGTATTAAGCATTTCCGCACAATTCCCATAGTGGTACCGGCGTAAAGTTCGGTGTTATACGTACGTGCACTGCGGAGTTACAATCAACTGGGCGCCGCCTTGGGTTACGGTACCGTGGCGGTAATACTGACTTTAGCTTCTAGTCCTTCACCTCGCCGATATTGAGCAGGCTCAGTCTGTTCCACCTAAAATTTTATGCTAATGGTTGAATGTTTTGCTGAACGTTTTGCATTTCTGATAGCTAATGTCCTGCTTTATAACAGTGCAATGGAAATTTGTTTTCCAGAGCTGTTTACTTTCTGTTAATTTCAGTTATCATTACGGAACGTGAGGTCGATGACAATCAGCGTTCCCGATTTCCACGAATTTTATGCTAATAGTTGAAAGTTTCGCTAATGTGTTTTGTATGCTCTGATAGCAAATTTCGTGCTCTATAACACTGCGGCGCAGTTATTTTAAAAATCCGTTTGACTTCCTTGTTTTTCAGGTTGGTAATATGGAATGTATGCATTTTACCGAGAAGGCATTGAACAGCTGGCTGATCGGTGGGAGGAGGTTGTAAGAAACAATGGGGAATATATCATTGACTAGTTTATTGTGAATATCTATATTTTATATAGTGTTATAGATACTGTGTTTGAAAGTTGCGAAGGAAAACAAAATCGTGAGGTATTTATCGACCTGGTGTCTGCAAGGTCAACGTTGTCAGTTGTGCTTTTTTCCAGAACCAGTTGTGAGCCATCCTAATACTATTCTGTTACAAGCCTTACTCAAACCATGGCGATTCTATTGAGCTGTTCTAAGAGCTTTGAAGCTCCCGTGGACAGCGGTAGGGAGAGGAAGTGGGGAACGCTTATTCTCATCGACCTTACGTTCCGTAATGACAACCTGAAATTAACAGAAAGTAAACAGCTCTGGAGAACAGATTCCCATTACAGTGTTATAGAGCACGAAATTTGCTATTGGAACATTCAAATCATTCCCGCGAAACATTCGACTATTAGCATAAAATTTCAGGTGGAACAGACGTGAGCTGCTCAATATCGGCGAGGTGAAGGTTGGCAACTTTGAAATTCGTTCCAAAGTATCCTAATGAGATTCCCTTGCTGAGACTTCTAGCTCAACCTTTTTCAAATGTATGAAGCAGCTTAAGCAATTTTAGCACTTAGCACTTCGAGTAGACGTAAATAGAGGCAGTTGTCAAAGGAGCTAATTTTCGCTGTCTTCACTTTCAAATTCAACGACTGAAAAATTCCCAGAAGTTATCCCCTCAACCGTAGCTGTTTTGATATTCTTATCCTATGAAAAGTTTTCTATCAGATGATACCAACCTCGCATCTCACTTTTGAAACGAAATTTCCAATTGAAAAAAAACGCTATTACTTATGTGCCAACCCAATATATAAGTTGATGGCGTAAGTGCAGATTTTGATGGGTCAGATATCTGGGAATGTATTTTGGGCTTTTTAGTGCACTACGATCTGAAAGCCCGATAAGCCCGAATTTTAAAGCGTTTACTGATCACATGGACCATCGTGATTTGAAACCCTTCGGTTTCCAAATGTCCCACTGTCACGTGCGTGTGCGCCAGAATCTTCTTGCTCCAGAACCCCATGAGCTGTTAATGGTGTGGAAAGCCAAGGTGCAGAGACAGGTCCAAACTTTACCTCTTTACTCCAAACTGTCCCATACGAAACCCGCTCTTAACCCGGAAGGTAATTGCGATAGCGCCAGCGTGCTCTTGGGTTTTTGCTTACTATAACTATCATGATTCGGAGATGCCAGTATTCACTTGAAGGTAGCGTCCGCGTTCAGTTGAGGTTCTCCTCTCCCTTGATAGTCAGGTCCCACCGCCCACCATTCAATTCTGTTGGTTGCCTGATGGTGCGGTTGTTCCATTGCTGCTTCTCTCCACGTCGAGTGGTGAGAGTGAGGTGATAAGGGAAAACAGCTGATATCAACAAGTGATAACTCGTGCGACCGCATCTTCTCTTCGCTTTGAGCACGTACAACATCACAACAAGAAGTCTATATAGAACCTTTCCAATGATTTATTTCTGATTTTTCTTCATTAAGGGATTCATTGCTACCTTGTTGTAGTGAGCCGCATAAAATCAAATTTGAATGCGGGCTCAGCCTTTGAGACATGTAATTTCTCGTGGAAGAACTAAGTTTCCTTTTATCATTCTGCTAGTCATGTCAGGCGCCGCTCGAGATTGAACATATGTCTTTGAGCAACATGCCCTTTGTCAACGTCTGGCGAAGTGCAACACGCATTACTTGTGAACAATTAGCGATCAAGTATGCAAGATGTTCTTGTAAAAGCGGATCACTTAGTACCTCCCCAAGCCTCATCTTATCGCATTCTCTCTCTCGAATATGATCGGCTGCGCTTTGGCGTATCTCTACTATTCAACTGTATACTACTTGTTTGTTGTACACATGGCAGGACCTTTGCACGAACTCGGATGGATCGTCGTCTTATCCGTGAGTTTGCCAGAAGCTTATTTCTCTTTGTTGGCAGCTAGCTCAAATTATAATGCGGGTTCGCCTTTTTGTATTTTTTCGGCATACTGCTCCTAACTCTTATGGCTTCATCAGTCAGAACATAAAATCCTCCAAGCTTTTCATAACTTTGTCTTTCTTCTCCAGCTTCTTTGTTTTCTCCAGAGTATCGGCGCATGCAGTCAGAGAATACACTACAAGGAGGGAAGCCCTCCGACTGTCATCTTCCAGAAGTCATTCGCTGTGTGGCTCTGCCATCAGCAATGTTCGCCTATTGCTACTGCGCATTCAAGTTTGCTCATCATAGGCCCTCGTGCGACTCGGCCTCTCACCCATACCGAAGACCCCGGGCAGTTGTCCTGACCCTCCAAGATAGTTCTCCGCAGACAATCTGACTTGCGTCCAATCTCACTTGGACGGTAATTCTACGTTCACGGAAAAGAAGCAAAATTTCTGCGAAAAGCTACGGTCATGGCGATCGACCGAGGCTCGAGATTCTCAGAAGGTGGACACTTCATCTGGCGCAGAAGATCAACGAAGGCGATGTTAAACTCCTGTCAGATCTTAACGAGAGTTTTCAGCGGTCGGTGAGTCTCCGCGATTCTTGTAGTGGACACCGTCGGTTCTAAGAGGCCGGCATCTAGGGTAACTTCCTTTTTCGATTCAGGAGATGACCCCATGTATTCTTCCTTGTTGCTTTTTTCTAATCAGTCAGTTTTCAGTTTGAAGGGAACCAAAACGAAGCCTGAACAGCAGAATATTGCGAGAATTGTAAAAAAAATTCCAGAAAGAGCTCTACCATTTTATTGCTTGCAAAAGGTGATCCTAGTCAATGTCTGGAATAAATTTTCTGTTACGATGTGTTGTGCGCAGTCTACACTCAATGGCAAGAATCAAGCACAGGATGCTTCAGTGGGTCGGTTCAGATTGTGCCGACCTTCGTTTCCCGTCTGGTTTTATCTGCGCTCAAACTGTCCTTGCTTGGATTGGTTCAATCTAACTGGTTGCCCTTCCATGTATGCAAAACAAAGTGTCATATAGAGTTGACGAACTAGTTCAGAGTGCAGATATATGGCCGAACACATCATTTGCATATACTGCTAGAATAGTCCAACGGAACACAATGCCCTCAATAATGCCACAACCAACACGAAAACTTCCAGCTAAGTTAAGGTCCGTTCAAGTTGTACGTATTTAATGCGATCAATTCTATTCAAAGCCCCTAGCAAAAGCCATTTCATGAAGCTAGTTGTTTAACTATTAGGTTGGTCCATAAGTAGCTTTTTGTCACACAAATTTTGGTATGGAAAATGGCGAATTGTCCCAATATGTTCTACACTGTTTTGGCTAGGACAATTTTCCCGCACTTAAGATATATTATTGGCCTTCTTACTATTTTCGCGACTTGAGTAGATTCTTATTCCGTTTAATGGGAAATTCCTGGTCGACCCGCAAGTGGTGTACGCAACTACTTTTGATGTATCCCGCGCGCTCAACCTGAAAAAGAATCTCTGAACTTGTGTATATGATAGACCGAAGGAGGCGTCCGCTTATATAGCTTGACTTTCAGCGATCAAGAAGTGTAAATTGAGACCTCTTTATCGCCGTGCGATTTTCAAGTGTCTTGCCGCGTTATCAAACCCTTACAAGCCCTCCTGTTCACTTCGCTGGAGAGTACACCTAAAGCAACATCCATTTGGGAGGTCCGTCGTGAGAGAACGAGGTGCAGTTGGACCAGTCGTGTCACTTCTCACTGGAGCGCCACGCGGAAGTGTGCGAAAGAGTTACCAAGCCGATTTAGCCGAACTTCTGCGACGCCGTCCTGGAGGTTCAGATTTGCATGCATTACGAAATCCCGCAGCGAACATGGGCAAATAATGTAGAAACCAAGGAAAAGCTGCTGGAAAAGTACCACGGGCATCGCGTCGGTGAAGTTCCCAACGAAGGGAGGTCTCATTCCAACGAGGGGGATGTATGTTTGCGAAAATTTATTTTGCGTAGTCGATTTCTCCTTTTCCACGGACGCCATAAAGCGGGCAGAGGCCGTATCTTGGTACGTTGTTACTAAAGGGGGCGGGAGGCCGGCTTTGTGAAAAAGATGAAGCTTTGAAAAAAAAACTTTTCTCTGCATCCTGACTTTTTGCGTTTATTCTGTTTTTTTTTGTGTATTGTATCCCTCCATGCCTGTGGCCGCAGCCAAGGTTCTATCTATACGACGTCTATTTTCCGTTGTTAACAGTAGTCAGTTCCTGTCGAGATGTGGGAAATTTCGGCAGAAAGATGTTAGTAAGCTTTGAACTTGAAGAACAGTGGTAGCTAGGTGTTGAGAGGGGGGACGGGAGGGTTTAGCAGGAATTCATCACAACGCGATGCCGTGCCCAGCAAGTAGCGGGTTTCGATTGAGTGCGTGGCAAGGCAGGCGTTGTAAGGAGGGGCACCGCACTTCTGAGCAACAAGAATGTTACGGTACAGCAGCTGCGGACCCATTCATGTCATACATGGCAAGGACCAGGATGCTCGGGAATGAATTTACAGTTTCTTCAGACCGGTTAGCGTTGCATCTCGTGCCTCGGATCTGGGCCATGCGTGCACTAGCGACGCCATTACTGCCCTGTTTATTAAAATAGATAATTTGCTTGTGGCAATCCTGAGCTGACGTTTCCTCCTTTCATTTTCGTCTTCGCAACTTTTCGAGGTGGCAGCACCCTCATTCAATCATTGTTAGCACGTCGATGAGCGCCGATTTGAACGGAAGAAAGCTTGTTTGCCTAAGGGTTGCGCCCCGCTCTAGCAACATTCAATTTTAGTTTGCTCACACGTCTTCATGTGTGTTCTGCGCCCATATTATCTCACTTTTATGATAATGACTTCCGATAACAAGCAATTATTTATTTATTAATTTCCATACGCTCGAGGTGTGCACATAAAAAACTATAAAAAAATTCCGAGAAAGGACCATGGCAGAAACTACAGATGGGCTCGGCGCATTAAAGGAACCAAGAACCTGACATCCGACAACAAGCACGAGTCCTGGAGACTGGGCGCTAACTACCTTTATCATATATCATTCGCTGGTCAATCACAATGTAAAATAGTAGGAAGGCAACTCAGGATGATACCGTTGGTTGATTTCTCTCGATTTTCCCGTTTCAGGCGCACTATATAACGAGTGTTTCTCAATTATTATTGATTAGTATCAATTATTATCAATTATTATCGATTATTATCAA
>MU912301.1:0-21691 GCA_036418165.1 Cooperia oncophora
AAAGTGAACAAAAACTTTTCTAAGCTTGTACAAACAATTATTGTTATTTATTAGGTCCATCTCATTTGAAATCGTGGAAGGTTTGTTCGAACAAGTCGAAGAGGAAAACAGATAAAAGAGTAATATTTCGCTTTGCGTTGAAAAGATCTCTCTTCCATCAATGACCCGCTCCCAGTGCCCCGGAAGCGTTTGGACCACTGGTACCTTCGTTTTTCCAACAAGTGCGAGTAAACTGCTGTTGATGCCAGTTACGGCGTATGAGAGAAGGTCGTGGCGTTTGCCGTTGACGTACTTTCGACTGACCAGAGCAGGTGAAATTGCACGGCTGTAGGTCGGCCAAATAAGTAAAAAAAACCCAGGTCTCAGTATTGATTGTGTCCAAGCACTGCCCAATAATACGGCTACTAGGGGCCTGGCCCGTGACAAGCAGGAGTTTGATCGTATTGACGACAACCTGAAAGAAGGCTAGACTTCAACTACTAAATTTGATGGCGCTCGACCCCACGCACGACCCCTCTTGATGGGAGTCCGGAAGATTGAAGATCCGTGGGAAGGCAGATTTCTCGGCTCCACCGTACGGTCCCAACATTGCTCAGGCAGCTTACGACCTAGTCTATTACACTGGTCACCAAGATCTCGAGATCAACATCCAATCTTGCTTCACCTAGAGGTCTCTGGATTTTAAGGAGGGGTGTATCGACCAATTTTCATGCATCAACGATTTTGCTGCAGATATCGAACACAAGCAGAGAACAGCGAGAGAAAGACTGGCGAGAGTGCTCGCACAGAACCTCCGAGCAGTTATTTCTCTAGGGCTGCTGAAAATAAAACAGACTGGGAGAAACAAATGTGGTGTGAGGGAATGTGAAGGCATGAGCTTGAATAATAAGGAACACTAGCAGGAAGGGCTACTGGTCGAACGGGGAGCTGCAATGTGAACGACTCGCAGGGAAATAGATACTGAGAGAAAGGAGAGCTAATGCTAAAGACCAAGCCGCTGCTAGACTTCGAGTGCTCGAATATACGCTACAAAGAGTTCTTTGCGAGAGCCATTGCGGTTGCTGTTGAGAGGCGTTGTTCAAAAAGAGGCTTTTGCAGAAAGATCTGTTCACCTATAACCCATTACTTCTAGTCTACACCTAGATAAAGCCATTTATTATTGCACGAGGTAGTGCAGTAACAAATGGCGCTGGTACCAGATTCGCCTGGGAGAATAAGAACACTGACTTGTACATCGGCTGGCCCCGCAAGTCATTGTATAGGCCACATCGCATTCAATAAGCCACTACGATTCTGAATGGAAGTAGAATGCGTGCCGCATCCCACAAAGGGATTGATCAACGGCGAAACTTATCCTTTAAAGACACATAGTACGCTCACACACATTGAGGGTGTATGAGACTATCAGCCCCCAGCTGTCGATGTGTCGTGGTCCCCCCGCCCAAACATGCCCAGGAATGGAGATACGTGACAACTAAACTTTTGGTGGGAGTCCTGCCACGATAGGCCAGAGCGCAGAGCAATAAGGGAATGCTACAGCTAAGGTCGTTCAGGCCGTGGTGAGCTTTTTCAAAACGGTTTGTTGCATGTTGTAGGGGTCCATGCGAGGACCATAGCGATGGGGTTCATTTTTGCTAAACGGTTCTGGGAATGTCAAAAAAGGTCAAAAACAATTCGAAAAGAATGGGCTTTTTAAACCACCTTATTCGCCTCTGTTCTAGCTGTAGCGTCCTGACACCCGGGTATACGTATCGTATGGTTGTCAAGAGAGGACAAGGAGCAGCAGGGGCGGCCCACTGGCGAGATCCCAAAGAAGAGGAGATCATGTTGAGCCCCTGCGCGCGATGTGTCGATATGGTCAGGATTACGGTAACCCCCTCCCTCTGCGCGTGGGTGGCGAGAGAGATCAACGGTACTGACATTTGCCCCTAGGCGATGGAGAACACCCGCCAATTTTCCCTCAGGCTAAGTAGAGGACATATAAAAGAAAGACTGGCAGGGTCGGCAGGTTAGTCCTGCCAGATTTTGAGGCCTTTTATTTTTAGCTTTGGGTGCTACGCATGCTCATTTCTCCTCTCCTCTTGCTGGGGGTCTCACCTGCGGTGTTTTCCTCCCCGCTCCCTGCTCCGCTCCCATGCTGCCAACAGCTGGATATGATCGTTCTTTGTCTGATAGGCTAGATTGTACTAACTATTGTTCTCATCCGTTGTTGTCGTTTTTTTTTGGTTCCTAATAAATTTATTTTTTTCCGTCGTGTGGCGTCCATTCGAAGAGGACGTCAATCACACCCCCTGGAACTATCCCAGGTTTGGGTACACATGGGGGCCCGACACCGATGTGGCCTTGTAAGCGACTACTATCGATCTGAGCAACGCAGACGAAATCATTTTTACTGGTGGTCCGCTTTTATTCCGGTCAACCTCGTAAGTCACCGCGAAGGGTGGCAAGGGGTACAAGCCGGGTAGGAGCCAAGTGTTCGAAAGAAGGAAAGAACACTTGGTGACGGCGAGGACATCAGCAACTGATGGTTTGTGTTGAGGAAACAACGAGTTCGGACACACCAGCATGAGCAGTCAAGAGCTGAGGAGTGTGCCTGGATGAAGGATGAGGAGCACGAAGCGCCTCAGGAGGTGAGCAATTCGCAGGAATTCGAAAGTATGGAAGGAGAGGAGTGGTCCAAGTTCGTACGAGTGGTGCAGGAAGCGAGAGAAAGGGCGGTATCAGTACTAAGTAACGCAAAGTTGACCAAGCAAATCAGGACAGAGCTAGAGGAAGGATGGAATCAAGTGAAAGCGGCAGTGGAAGACTTAGAAAGGAGGGTGTTCTGTCACTCCATAGTGCCTGTGGGGCTAAGAAGATCTGTAGCTACCCTCCGCACCACAAAGGGGGATTGAAATCAGAACAGGAGTGGAGAGAGTATGTGAGAACTGTAGGAAAAGGGATGGAGAGCTGATTAATGAGTTATGCGAACTCTTAGAAACCGATGTTTTCCAGTTGAAAAGGACCGTCGAGTCGAGGTGCGGCAAGGCCACCAACGTGGATGGGCAGGCGCTGCTGCCAGGTAGGTGCATGCATTAAGGCCAGGATGATCTACACAAGCAGCAAATATGGCACGCCAAAACATTGTGTTAGAGAGAGGCCTATTCGACTGGTCGATAATCTTGGCACTGGAAGGAATCCACTATCGACGGATCCTGCTCACGAGGACGCAGGTACTGCAACCTTCACTTCCTAAACTACCTAAGGGCCATGACATGTGCTGACCCGGGGGTATTCAAAGGGAGCAAAGGTGAAAATTTCTCGGAGTTTCTAAGGAAGTTTAGAAGGAAGTATGAGGCAGTAATCTCAAGCGAGGAAACGCTAGTCGAGATACTGGCAGATGACCATTTAGCCGGGCGGGCTAAAAATGTTTTCATGTCTCTTCCGCGCTCAGTAAAGGAGAGAGGGTTTGAGGTAGTAACCCAAGAACTGGCTAAGCTGCTAGCGTGCGATTCTACCGCAAGCAGGATGAGGGCGCTGACCGAGTTGAAGAATCTGAGGATGAGACCTGGTCAAGAGGTGGCAGAGTTCTGTGTGGTCCTAGAGAAAATAGGCAAGCAAGCAAACCCAGAATGCACATTAGAGGACAGGTCGATGGAATACGCCCAGATCCTTCTGGAAAATTTGAGTGCATGGCCGGAGCACTTCCAATTAGTCGGAGCGCTTCACAGAGTTGAGCCTAGTAAGGCGTATGAGGAAATAAAGCAGTTAGCAATAAGTATAGAACAGTCAAGGTTAATGCTGGGAGCAAATAAAAGTAGTTCACTTACCTGGAAAAGTAGGTACAGACAGTACCAAGGTAAGGAGGAGCGGAGAATACGGAACCTTGGGAAGGTTCATCACCAAATGCGGAAGGTCGGGAACCTGCGAAAGATGTGCCACAAAAGGCAGAACCACTTCGACGCAGGGAAATGAGGAAAATAGCAAATCAGAGCAGTCCAGCGCAGCAGCCAGGCTACCGTGAAGTGACACAGGGAAAGAAATGTTACCATTGCTCTAGGTTTGGACACTTAGCTCGAGAATGCCAGTCCCGAGCAGTAAAAGTAAAGCATACTAGTGAAGAGGAATCTCCTAGTAGGGAAAAGGAAACCACTATTTCATCCATTATAAGGCAGGGCCGGAGCCTGGGGGTAAAGACCCAAGAGGAAGGTACAAGGAGCGATCTTATTGGAGAACGGATAATGATCCCCCTGAATCTTCTGGGGAAACAATTGGAAGCATTAGTGGATACGGGATCAATGATCAGTATAATCCCGCTAGATGTGCTGGCACAGGCACTGAGACGAGGATTCGATGTAGATTCACTGTTGGTAGTGCCAATCTAAGCTTAAACCAGTCTTCGATGCATCCAACAATAGGATAAACTTTTTGGGTGCGGTGTACATCCAAGTTGAGAGTGAGGGCACACCAGCAGGAAGAAATTGCGTTTCATATCAGCCCAGACGAAGAAGCAGAGATGATTGTGGGAACGAATGCGCTGAGCAAGTTAGGTGTAGATGTGAGCTTCGCTAGATGGAACAGGAAAAGTGAAGTAGTTTCAGAAGGAAGGGGATAGGAACAGGGTGGTAGTCATGGAAAGGCTATACATACCTCCCTGTGATACTGCTCTAGTGTCGGTGAAATGCGATGGTGACATGGAGGAGTTTACAGAGAGAGTGATCTGGCCCAGCAGGAGCGGGTTGGATCCAGGAGTCTACTCCACTAAAGATCAAAAAACGGAAGTCCCGGTATTTAACACTAGTACGGAGCCCATATTGTTGAAAGAAGGAGAAAATGTTGGACGCTGGGGGACAGATAAATGGCACGAGAAATGGCAAAACTGGAACCCCCTTATACTCTGAAGACACGCCTGAGTTACCGAAAACCGATAGATGGCAGAAACTGGAGATGCTTTTGACAGCAAATACAGAAGCGCAAGAGCTAGATGAAGAATTGAGAGAGCTTTTGAAAAAGCATCCCGACACATTTTCGGTTTCAGATCAAGAATTGACCCAGACGGATCTTGTGGAAATGACCAATTGACACTGGGAATTGTGCACCAGTAAAAATGAAGGCGAGACCAGTGCCACTAGGAATGAGGTGTAAGCTCAAGGAGTTGATCGCTGATCTAGTAGAAAGGAAGGTTATAGAGCTAGCACGTCAGAATGGGCTCTTCCCGATTGTTCTTGTAGAGGAAAAGGATGGCTCTTTCGAATATGCGTAGAGTACAGAGAGCTTAGCAAGAGAATAAAATTAGATGCGTACCCACTCCCAAGCATAGAAGCCCTCCTTCAAAGTCTGGCAGGGAAACAGTTCTTTTCGACGTTAGACTTGTGCAGCGGGTATTGGCAGATTCCCTTGGCGGAGGATGCCAAGGAGAAATCAGCCTTTGCAACGCCGGAAGGATTGTACCAGTTTAGAGTGACTCCCTTCGGATTCAGTACAAGTCTGCCAGTCTTTCAGAGGCTAATGAATACCGTACTAGGAGACCTTCTCGGCGGGGAAGTGTTCTGCTACATAGATGATATTATGGTTTGCACGGAGTCAAAGCAGCGACATCTCCAGCTGTTAGAGCAAGTATTTTCTCGGTTACGGAAGGCGGGGCTACGGCTAAAAGCACAGAAATGCCATCTATTAAAGCGAAAAGTGGCGTTCCTGGGGCATATGATAAACGGCGAGAGGGTGCATATGGACCCAGAGAAAAGTTTCTGCGATCAGAGATTACCCTACCCCGCAGTCGGTCAAGCAACTTCGGAGATTCCTAGGCATGGCATCGTTTTATAGAAAGTTTTGCTTAGGTTTCTTCGAAGCAAGCAGGGTGTCTCTTCAAATTAACTTCATCGAAAAAGAAGTGGACCTGGGGAAGAAGAGCACGAGGAAGCGTTCGAGAAAATGAAGAGTGATGATTTCCTCGGCTCCAGTCCTTAAGCAGCCGGATGTGGAAGCTGCCAGGAAAGGTAATAGACCCTTCCTCATATGCACAGATGCGTCAACGTATGGGCTTAGGAGCAGTTTTGTCGCAAGAGGGTGAAGATAAACAAATACATCCCATCTTCTTCGCGTCCAAAACTTTGAGCAAGGCTGAACGAAGATACCATGTGACAGACCTGGAAGCATTAGCAGTGGTATTTGCAGTACGGCGCTTCCACATGTTTATATATGGACTTCCAACCATCGTCATGACCGACCACCAACCTTTAACAGCACTATTCAAGCGTACCAACGTGTCAGCCCGAGTGCTTAGGTGGTCACTTGAGTTACAAAGATATAACCTCGAGATTCCGCTACGTCAAAGGGAAGGCGAACGTAGTGGCGGATGCGCTCAGTAGAAGTGTTCCAATACCCAAAGGATCAAAATCGCCAGATGGACTGGATGAGGCGGTAGTGAATTCATTTACAGCTAAAGAGGAGACACAGTGGCTGAAAGAATTGAGACAGGACCCGCAGTTTGGCGAAGTGATTAGTCTAGTTGAAGGATGGAGTATGGGACCAAGAAAATAAGAATCGCAGGCGAAAAACGTCCATTGAGAGTAGCGGACTTTATTCTGGAAGATGGAGAATTGAAAAGATTCCTAGAAAATGGAAAGTCGGTACAGGTAGTTCCCAAACAACATCGCTTTGAAGTGTTCCAGGAAGCGCACAGCGGGGTGTTCGCTGGTCATTTTAGTGCGAGGAAACTTCTGAAAAACTTGTCTAAGCGAGTTTACTGGCCAGGGATGGTGCAAGACATCAATAGGACAAGGGAGTGCCAAAAATGTTTTGTACATAACCCACGAGAAAGGATGGTGCCACCGCTAAAGCCAATCGTGACTTCAAAGCCGTACGAGATTGTCGGCGTAGATGTCCTCGAGTTAGGCTCCACATCCAGTGGAAATAGATACGCTGTAACGGTGATCGACCATTTTTCCAAATATGCTGCTGCGTACCCTGTAGCCGACAAGTCAGCGGCGACTATTGCGAGAACGCTTTTCGTAACTGTGGATCGCTGAGGGTTGCAGGTGGCCAAGGACAAATCCTATCCGACAAAGGTGGAGAATTCGTCAATCAGGTAGTGGAGGAGATAACTAGGATCACAAAAATAACCCACATCACTTCAAAGGGGTATAACCCTAGGGAGAATGGGTTGACAGAGAGGCTGAACGGAACTATTGTCGCCATGCTAAGGAAGAGCACTGTCATCCTAAAGGAATGGGACAAGACTGCCATTCTGTATGATGGCGTACAATATGATTCCGCACAGCGCGACCGGTGAGAGTCCTTACTTTCTCCTTCATGGTATGGACCCACTGTTTCCTTCAAACATTATCCCAAATGCAGGGATAAGCCCATATATGGTGGACGAAGCGCTGGGTGATTACAAAGCAGAAATACTTCAGGCGATCGCAGAATCGCATGAGAGGGTGCAAGACTACAATGCCCGAATTAGGGAACGAATGAAAAAGATGTATGATAGAGAAAACAAAATAGCGGGCAAGACATATCCAAAAACAGGAGATCGAGTGTATGTTTGGTCGCCCAATGAACGAAGTATGAAGTCGCACCCAAAACTGGCAGTTGAGTGGGCGGGACCATTCAGAGTGATTGAGGTAAGCGACAACTCTGCCTTAGTGACGAAAATCGGGGAAAACAGTGAACCCGTGCGTATACAGTTTGATATGTTGAGATTGGTACCAAAAGAAATTTCTGACCAACCCGTCGAAACAGCACATGTCAGGGTCGTAAAGGAAGAAAGTTCAAAGTTAAGGCATGTTGTATTCATGATAAAAATTTCAGAGGAGCAGTTCTGCTCAGTTCCGCCGACAAGGCCACCTCCAATTCCAATGTCTGGACGAATGCTTCGCCAAATCAACGCTGGGAGACATTGAAGGAATTCCCTTCCCAGGGGGCGTATGGCAAGCGACCATTTGGAGACCCTTGGACGGCCTGGAAAGCAGCTTCGATCTTCATACGGAGCGAGCTGAGCATGGCGCAGAAGGTGGAGCTGTTCAAGAGTCGTGCCGTATCGCTGGACACCGAGGACTCCGAAGAGTCTTGAAGGTAGCATATTCTGTCTGCACAGAGTGGACAGAATTTATATGCACCACGAAGGAAATTCACAAACACGAGCCCATCGACCAGAACTGTATAATCGATTTCTACAGGCCTGCATTTGCACAAGTGAAAGAGGATGTGCAAGAGGAATTCCGACAAACAAGGCCCCTCAAGCAAGGCCCTACAGGATTTGCAGGACCACAAACGGCTGCGTTGTTGGAGGAGGATGGGCCAAGGGGAGCGCTAAACACGAAGGTAGTCATGACCTACAACAAGCTGAAGGAGACACTGAGGGGGTGGTCCACTTTTTCGACGTGGGTCATCGTTTACCCCATTGAAAGGAGAGGGAACAAAAGCGTAATCCAGGACATCCTCGAGACCGCAAAGAACCACTTAGAAAGTGGTGGAAGAATCGTTACAGCATGGCCCCCTATAAATGCGTCGAACGAGAAGGAGTGGGTGGCCATGGTGGAACTCTGGAAGACGCTCGATGAGACGGTCCAGAAGATGGGCGGCAGGGAGCAGGTAATAACAACGGCGACGGCTCGGACAATAGATGAAAAAATTTTCATGGAACCGGGCGCACCAGAAGCGTCATGCCATTTTTATCACCCCTATCCAGGAGTGGCAGCGGCAAAGGAGTTGTACTCAGTTATTCGCAGGAGGGCAGAGGGACTGAGTCTTCCTGATCTGGATCGGTCGCCGAGGACGGCGACACACCGAGGGGGAGGCATGTCAAAGAGGGAAAGGAGCAGGGGGCGGCCCACTGGCGAGATCCCAAAGAAGAGGAGATCATGTTGAGCCCCTGCGCGCGATGTGTCGATATGGTCAGGATTACGGTAACCCCCTCTGGCGGTGGGTGGCGAGAGAGATCAAAGGTACTGATATTTGCCCCTAGGCGATGGAGAACACCCGCCAATTTCCCTCAGGCTAAGTAGAGGACCTATAAAAGGAAGACTGAGGGTCCAGGAGTCGTCCTGCAGTTTTTGAGGTTTTTTTAAGCTTGGTCTACGCTCTCATTCTCTCTCTCTTGCTGGGGGGTCTCGCCTGGGTTTTCTCCCTGCTCCTGCTCCGCTCCAGCTCCAGAAGCTGGATTGATCTTCTTTGTGTATAGGCTAGATTGTACTAACTATTGTTCTCATCCGTTGTTGTCGTTTTTTTTGTTCCTAATAAATTTATTTTTTTCCGTCGTGTGGCGTCCATTCGAAGGAGTCAATCACACCTGGGACTATCCCAGGTTGTACAACGCTGTGGGAAGGCGTTTGGTGGGGTAGGAAACAAATTAAAAGTTTCGAGCCATTTCCGTTCCGTCTGCCATTTCGAGGACTCTTGTCAATCGGAACTGCTCTTGCTATAAGGGTCCTAGACATTTTCTCATCGCATACACTGGCCCAGCAGTTTAATGGAGAAGGAAAAGGAGCAAGGAAGAGAGAAGGAAGGAAGGAAGGGAAAGAAATAGAAGAAAAAGGAAGGAGGAGGGAGGTTTTATGGTTGACAAGCACCCTGAGACGGTAGAGAGAACTGGATAGCAGCACGCCGTACCCAACCGCGCTGCACACCCCGCTATTCGCAGCAGGCAAATGTAAATAGGCTGTGGGCAACATTGAACGTACATTGTAATGAGGGTTCAATGCTGGTTCTATTCAAAGGTTCAACTGAAATTCGCTTTGGCTAGCGTCTCGATCCGCATAGGGCTCGAAGCGGAACGACGAGGTCAGCTGCATGTCAAATCAGCGCAGGAAGCTGGAGTTGGCTCAATAATTACGTCATTCTTGTAGACCCCCCCCCAAGTAATCCCGGATGGTGTCTTTACTGACACATTTCTTCCAAGGTTCGTCATTTTGTTTTTTTTTGTCATTCGCGTCGGACTAAGTAGCTGAACAGGGAGGTCAACGCGGTGGCGAGATGAGGCAGCTCCGAGGACGCGCGCATTCCGACTCTGTTTCTCTTGGACAGGCAAGGATTACTTCGACGCTTCGCCGCGTGTCTTCCGCTCCCGCGACGGCGGGCCGTCCTTGTAAATATCGCAACGGGTGTTGTTTTCAAAAGCGAACGAGGGCGCCGTAAATTCAGGGCTCATGCAGAAGTGGGAAGAGCAGCGATACTCGAATTTCTACAGTCATTGATGGTAAATGATTCATTTATGGTTCTTGTTATGAAGAACACCTGAATAAATACGATGACAGATGAAAGCTGCAAGCTCAGAAAAGAGAAACAGATGGTGACAACAAGTACGGTGGCCGCTCAGGAGACGTCATGAATTGAAAATAACAAGGGAGTTGTTTATACACTCGGACCTTTCTGAATCGTAGGAGCACATCTGATTGCATGGAGCTTAGCTTGGTAGTTGGACCTTTCAACATCTCTGCGTGTGGGAGAAGAATGCGTGGCGCATGAAAGTGATGCCAACCAGCGCTGAGTGTTTCCTAATAATTCCGACGAAAGAGATATTTTAGAGTTTACCCAGTTCTTCAAACAAACTGGAAATGGCACTGTGCCGGTGAAATGGATATTTCGTGTCGTTCGAAACTTGTCACAACAATAACACAAGAGACCTTTAGTCGTGGGCGTGAGAAGAAAGTGAGGTGCTCTTCGGAAAGGGGAAGTCTCCTAGATCTCGGAATTGTTAAAGGCAGCGCCCGCATTCATTTGTTGTTCTCACGCCCTCTCTGGACCTAGTAGCTCCCCCTATGAGGATGGTGGACGTGCATGTTTCGCAACCCAAAAATGCGACGGAACAGCGGCGTCCGCCCGCAAAGAGCCGACGGCTCCGCCCACCTGCCGACCACGCCACCCAACTTCATTTCTAATGGTTGCCTGATGGTGCGGTTGTTCCATTGCTGCTTCTCTCCACGTGGAGTGGTGAGAGTGAGGTGATAAGGGAAAACAGCTGATATGAACAAGTGGAAACTCGTGCAATCACTCCTTCTCTTCGCCTTAAGCACGTACAACCGTTGTTCGGTATGAAACTCCTTCTAGGGCATTTTGCGTGTTTTCTCTTTGATTTTTCTTCACTAATAGGCTTCTTGCTACCTCGCTGTTACTACCTGAGCCGCATACTCATAAATTTGAACGCGGGCGCTGCCTTTAAATTTGTTTCTTAAGAGCTCACATGTGAAGAAAGTTGTTCTCAATAGTCGATTCGATTCTTTTCGTCACCCATTCAGTCGGTTTCTGTCCATACACAAGCGGCCTTACGAGGTACTAGTCCTGAGTCGTAAAGAGCACGGCAAAAGCATCGTTAGGATGACAGTGCTGCGTTGTATTGTCATACTGGTTAGTTTGCATGAGATGCCGTGACGAGAGTTCGACTGATTACACTTGATACCGTCGAAGAGGCGGAGGTGGTGTGGTGACAAGTGGTTCGCTTACCATTCTCGTGGCCCTATATTCGAATCCCGGGTCGACTAGACTTCTACCCCCCCCGCCCCCTCACCCCCCTCCTCCTCCTTCTGGGGACGGTAAATTGCCATCAGACTCGTCTAGGAGGATAAGAGCACTAACTCGCACATAGGTAGGCCCCGCAAGTCATTGCATAGGCCACATCGTATTCAATAAGGCCACATCCCACGGGGGAGTCGATCAACTACTAGACTTTTCCTTTTATCGTCGCAGTCTGGCGGGGTGATATCCGGAGGCGTGGAATGAGCCTGACTGCGGCGTTCTCTACTACTGGTTTTTCTCCTCCTTGAACCACGCTCAGCAAGCGAACGTCGCATAAAAAAAGTGCTCGAACGGTGTGGTAACCTCTCCACGTAACGGAAACCACTAATAAATTCGTTAATCTCATGAAATGGTTCAACAGAACATAGCCCTATCAAAGTATATTTATTTCTTCCATAGAAAAACCATCTATTTACACCTCGTAAAAGTCAGACTTGTTTTTATGAAAATGAAAGGTTGTTGGGATACTGTACTAGTGATAGCAGACAGGTGCTGTACTCTTGATGGAGTTGATGGAAATCACTACCATTATGTGAAGAGAGTAAACAATAATTATGACAAGCTGTGGAAGTTGTAACATTGTGATTACCCGTAGTAGAATAATGGAGATTAAATTCATCTATTCAGAGAACAGGAAAGACGTGGCTGGTAGGTCAAGTACAAACTGAGAGTGTGAGATTAGAATGACGAACGTAACATAACAGAATGAAATAAATTTCAAGCTTTGTCAATAGGAACTAATTAAGTCGCGTTAGACGCTAATGTAGCTTAGGGGGAGTGGTGGGGGACGCGGCGGTTCAGCTACACACAATCGCAATCCCTAGAAACGATAGGGCGTGTGACGCGGAGCGTAGGGACCGCAGCTAGGGCGGTCCTGTTCCAACAATGATGCCATATTGAGCTCGTTATAATTGGTGGGAATCTGCTCAAGCTCTCCAAGCCATGACCACGCCTTATCACTTGCAAAGGTTATGACTGCGTGTCTGCGTGTCTAGGAGATGAGTTAGCACCGACTCTGGTCGTCTGTGCTCTGCTAAGCCTGAACCTTGGTTTCTCGTACGCTCCCCATTTACTTCCATATCCCAATCTACGTTATCGCTCGGCTATTACCCGGAGCTTCCCTCAGTCTCGCCTTATAGACTCATTTGGAGAATTTCGACAAATTTTGAGGTGGGAAACAAACTCACGCTACTAGTGTGAGGACCAGGCGCTCCCTATTTACATTTGCCAGGATTTGCTGAACCATTTACAGTCCATATCGCGGGTGGGGCGAAACGGAGCAAGCGCGGTGCTCTATAAATCCAAGCTCTAGCATATGGAATGAATATAAGTATGACCGCTGTTCTTTGGTAGGAATTTGATTTTGTGGACAAAATAAAGTGAGTAATTATTAGAGCGCTTACCAAGACGCTAATGAGTGTGAAGATACAAATAAATAGAATTTCATGACATTACAGACTAACTATGCTTACACCAGGACCATAAATGTTGACATGTAGGACAGTATTGGGATTTCTGAGCTCCCACGATATGATGGAACGTCGTCGGGTGGGTAAGTTGTGAAAGAGGCTCTCAGGTATGATACGTCCTGATACCGTCAGAAAATAGTCTTGGATAGTCCTTCTGCCGTCGTACCATTCCTAAAATGAAATCAGCTGTATGAAATGAGATGGAACGCTATGTCATGCACTATGAATGGTGGAACGCGTGAATGAGAAGCTCTCACCAGAAGGATTTTTCGGAGACCACTGGCTGTAAGATTTGATCTATCCTGGACGGCTAACTGCTCGGCAGTGATTAGTTGAAGGTCGTTGTCAGTTAGATAGGAATTAACGAAGTTCAAGTGTCTGATCTGAAAGCTTGTAAAATCAGTCAAAGTCAGCGTGCAGTATATATAATGTAGAAATCAGCCGGTCAAAGGGCGATACAGGTGGGATACGCTGTCGGCATTCACTGTTCAACCCTAGGCTTTATGGAATGGGATGTCATTGCAGTAATTCACTCGATGGAAAAGCTCACAGCACTTGAGTCCCATGTACATCAACGACTATTGTCTACGATCCCTGGCTTACTAACTTACTCCGTTATTACATCAACACAGAGCAGATTGAGCTCTGTCTAAGATTGACAGAACTTCAATCAATCCTCCATGCTTCAAGACTCATACGCGATAATCAGATGGACGGTAGATAAGAAGCGCACAGGGGTGAGGGAGGCAGCATGGTTGTCTCTCCACCGCCCATTTTTCCCGTCCGTTTGTTGCGGATGGTGCTTTCAAACTCTACTGCAGTGATGACTGGAAAATGTACCGTCTGGCAGAAATCCATCTCACCATCCAACTTCTTTTTGCTTTTATTACTTCTTTTGAATTTCGATAACATGAAAACATTTTCAAAAGTCTTCTCGAACTCAACATATCAAAATCGTTTTCGCACCTCTCACCATTTTAGGCCTGCACAAGCGGGTAACTGTCCGCTGTGCTTGGAACTAAATCCGCCGACCCCCTTGACAATCCTGAGGGATGAATCGCAACAACCATATGCAGGTGGACAAAGCACACAGCACAATCAGAGTGAGAGAGAGAGGGAGAGAGAGATGGGCACTTGTGCAAGGGACTCCGCCCATGCGATTGGCGTGGGGCGCGCCTGTGTCGTCTTCTTCTTGTTTGTGTTCGATTTGGTAGATGAGCGGGTTGGAAGAACGGGAACTGGCATTAGTTTCATGGGTATAATATCGAATCCCACTCTAACGAACATAGTTTATGGAGAAAACTAAGATATCAAAAAGCTGTACCCAGAAGTTACTGCTCATTGCTTTTCAGCTTAATGCAGTATTTGTATCAGCGTCTGATCAGTATTTCATTGAAATCGATGAAAAGTGGTACGAACCTTTCGAAAGCTGACGTTACTGCACAACTCCTCAAAGCTGATGCCTTCGAAACCATGTTCGAACTCTATGGTGACTTGTTGTGGCCGCAGCACTGCGAGTAAGCTGATGATGCCCTTAGGGCTAAATTGACATCTATAAAAACACACTTGGTACACCGATGATTTCAATGTCCCAATGCGTTCTGCCAATTCGATGGCATCCTTGTCCGATAGAGTAACCTGAAACGAGGTTTCGACAAAAAACAGGTGCAGACAATTTTGATCCTGTAGGCCGGCTATCAGCAGTACGGTTATACACGCTACGTTCGAAAGACGACAGCTAAGCGGCATGAGCGAACAGGATGTGGGAGTCTTTATCGCAGCCAATGGATAAATACAATAAAATACAATACATTCCTACCTCGAACCGTAGGGTGCCGATGTTGGCACATTCCAGCTGGCGTAAGGCAGGACTATCGAAATACTGTCCCGAAACGGCATACTTGTATTCCTCCCATCGGCTTCTTCTCAAATATCGCTCAACAACAAGTTCCTGCTGAAATGTTCAGAGTTTTGAGAACATATTTAAATGCTTCGGCAACTTTGGGAAGACATTTAGAGTGATTAATGGAACTCCAAGAAGGTCCAGATTTGAAGGAAAGAGATAAGGGATTGAAATGGAGACCCATTCATTAGTTGCTCACCTCTTTGAATACGGTCAAGTAGATAGACTGCTTTGCCAAGGCGCCTCGATGGCTTTCGATGATCGCATTCAGGTAGCGAGAGACCAGTCTCAATCGGCCCAATGACTGCTCGTCGAACTAAACGTAGCACTCGTAACAACGAATAGTGAAGGTACAGCTTCAAAGTAATTGGCTTGTAAAAAATTCAAATATCCAAACGACGTGGGAAATGTAGATTGCGGTGTACGGGTCACTCGAAATGGAAGACAGTTCCCGCACTCGAGAAGCTGGTGGGCGTTCTTTCTTGTACACGACCCCTTTGCAGGCTTCCCACTAAGTGACGGAAGGGTTCTGGAACTCATGAGTGACACCTCTGACGCCATTTTCTCCTCCTCTCAAACGATATGTCAGCCTACAGCCCTATCCCCTTTGGTTTCCTGCCATTCCTCTTCTCCACTTTCGAATGGGATGAAATAATGGATGCGAGTTTTTCTGATTCGAACGACGGTAAATGTTTTTCGGCGCTATTCTTTGCAAAGCAGCTCTGGGAAAGAAAAGATGGCACTATTCAACTATTACTACCCCAGTTTTGCGAAAACAGGCCGGATCTTGATCGACTTTTTTCTACGGGGGTGGATTTGGCTGAAAGTTGGGTTCTAGGGGTAATTCGACCTCCTGAACACGAATATCACATCCACTTGGCCTGAAATTGCCTGGCGCCCGCGCCATAGGCGCCAGTGATTTGGGGCATTTTGGCGCCGGCGCCCGTAGCGCGGACGCGGAGCGGTTTCAAGCCGAGGGAATGTGATATTCGTGATTAGGAGGTCAAACTACCTAGGTACAAGTTTTCAGCGGATTTCGTGATCTAGGGTACTTTGGCGCTGCGCCTGTGCGTGGCGCATCGTTTCGGGAGGAGCGAATGTGATATTCGTGTTCAGGAGGTCGAATTACCCCTAGAACCCAACTTTCAGCCAAATCTACCCCCGTAGAAAAAAGTCGATCAAACCGGTCCCGTTCGGAATTGAGGTAGTATAGTAGAATAGTGCCGAAACATTCCTCGTTCTTGAAAAAGCTGACTCATCTCCAAATCTGCGGATATGGATATGGTAATTCAACTGGAGAACTTCAGGCTGCGCGAAAATACTCTTCAAGTCTTTCAGTGGACCTATTATGAATACCCAAAATGTATATAGAACACTACTCTTTGTGGTCAAAAGAAGCACTGGTCTTGGTTCAGCTCGCACTAGCTCACTCGAGATCGCCACGCATTAGGCCTTCAATCTGGGGTAGAAGGATGGCAATTTTAGGAATTCTTTCGCAAGAGCGTTGTTACGGGTTCAGAAAGGTGCATGGCTTAGCCACGCTCTGCTCAAGTTGTAAATTGTATCTAGTACTTCCAAACTGCAACTCTGTACAATTGTAAGTTTCGTGACAATGTCACCTTTGTTTGTATTTTGCTGACAAACTACTCACTTGCGATATTCCCCCCCCCCTTCCAGCAGTCAAATATGTCCCTTCCCATAGGAGAAAGCCCAACGATAGTGGGGTGTACTAATCAGATAAATCTATATCTAGGTTGAAATAGCAATGCATCTTCTTCCAATTTAATGTCAGGAACTTTGCGAGCAAATGTGCGCTTACCTATTGTAATGCGTGGATGCAACGTCCAGCACCCGTGAACGAGAACGATACCGCTCAATCTGTGCATTGACTAAGCGCCACAGAGTAGTGACTTGACCATTTGATAAATTTATCAAACACGGCTGCCCAAAATTCCTTATTCGATGGGAGCACAAAAAACGGATGCTTATCCATATCGTCTTACAGTTCAACGAGGAATGTCGTGTTCGAATCGCTCTGGAAGGGAGTCTCAGCTTATTCCCCTGAGAAGGGAGTCTGCTTGGTCTGGAAAAGGGGATGTGACTTCAGAAAAAAATTGTTTTGATGCACTGCTATTGGTGCAAAAGGTACCGCTTCTCACTACCTCTGCGGTCTACACCTGCAGTCTATGAGCTCTTCCAAAAGTTGTGCAAAGGAAGGGATGTGCAAGGAAGAAATGACGAAAAAAGATTTCACATTCTTAAAATGATGGTACATCGAGTGGTGGTGGTGCAGGAGGGGGCAGGGTGGGGAGAAAAGCAAACGGTTGTGGCTGTGAGAACCGAGTTGAAGTATTGCGTGAACGTGGATCTTACTTCTTGCAGGATTCTGACGATCAGTTCTGGCGGTAAATCTAGTAGGTGATAGCGCCGCATCTGAAAATACCATGCAGTTGAAATTGTTCAAAGATATGTAATCTCGACATATGTAGAAAACAGTGTTTGCGAGAGGGCCTCCCTGGCCTTCGCGAACAGCTGGCACTGCACGATATGACAAGCAGCTACAAAGAGTACCGCTAACAGTTACAAAGGAATTGCGAACAGGACGGTCGGGATTCTTGCGCAGCATATAAAATTCGCAAAAGGGAATGAGCCTTTGTTATTATGCTTTATGGAAATAGATCGAGTAGCAACGAAAAGCTTTCGCTGTTATCCAATCCTTTTGGGAATGCGCCATGTCACTTAATTCCGTTCAGTCTGGCGGTGCCACGGTGTATGACTGGCTTCAACAATGACTTTAAAAGCTAGCCGATGCACTCCATAATACGTCCAGTACCAATTAGTTGACCCCAGACGCATCGAAGTTGGCTCGGCCTGGAGCCAACCGCGATTCGCCCCCTAGGCCATGCGTGTGGTATCCAGCGCTACTTCCCACTAGAACACCTCTACTCTAATGAACATTATCTGTTTAGTGTGTATGTGTCGCAAAATAGCACGCTCTGCAGCACTGATGTGTCGTTAGTTTCAATACAAAAGGATAAAATGTGCACCACTGATTAATCCTTCAGCGGTATGCAGCACGCATTCCACTTCCTTTGAGAATTCTATGGCTTGCTGAATGCGATGTAGCCTATACAATGATTTGCTGAGGTCAGTCAATGCATGAGTAGTATCCTTATCCTCCCAGACGAATCTCCAAGGTGGCACGCTCGAGTGTAGACGGCTTGGTTGGCCTTGCCGGGAGACGATCCAGGATTTAACTCCCGGACCGCGCGCCTGGTAAGCGTGCAACTTGTCGCTACACCCCTTCCACCTCAGTTTCAAGATAAAGGATAAAGGATAAAGTCTTCGCCGTTGATCAATCCCTTTGTGGGATGCGGCACGCATTCTACTTCCATTCAGAATCGTAGTGGCTTATTGAATGCGATGTGGCCTATACAATGACTTGCGGTGGCCAGCCGATGTACAAGTCAGTGTTTTATCCTCCCAGACGAATCTGGTACCAATTTACCGTCCCCGGAGGGTAGAAGGCTTGGTTGGCCTGGGCGGGTGTCGACCTGGGATTCGAACCCAGGACCGCGCGAGTGGTAAGCGCGCCACTTGTCACTACACCACCTCCGCCTTCAAGATAAACTGAACTAAATATTCCGGAGTGAGCCTCCCTCTTCAATGGTCTTCTTAGAGAAAGAAAGGCAGTGAGTTCAGAATATACTGTCAATGAAAAGCTCCACTGGGTTACCCGTGAGATGCGCTCGACAGCCCCACTGGCAGCCATATACAAAGCTCTCATCGCTGAGTGACATGAGAACGCTAGAGGTGCCATTGGTTCTGCCCGGGGTCACGCAGCCGTCGGTAGCTTTTTGGAAATAGTTGCGGGTTGGTTTATACATAACCTGTAAGGTCAGTTCAGTTGCTTTGATAAAGTCCGGACCCCTCTCAGCCAGAATGAGCAGCCTAATCTGAGCATGATAGAAATCTGGATGAGTAAATTAGAATCGTTTGAGGATAGTTTTGGAAGAGGTGTAACACTAAGACGAGTCTTCTAATTGTTTGCACTGACAGGTATAATACACAAAGTGATGGTAGGATTAGTTAAGTGGCTAAAGTGGTCACTATGCGAGCAATCATGTTGACTTTCTCTGCTAGGTAGGCAATATTCACCTCAGACAGGCAGAAAAACTTGACCATCAAAGTTAATTACACAACTATAGCGGAAGCTTCTATGACTTAGTCACGCGATTATCTCACTGCTTTTCCGCAGAAGGACTGAACCTTCGCTCCTACAAGTTGCCTACTCCAAAGCAACTTCCAAACTTAGCATACTGTGTCCGCCCTAATCTGGCCTCTGCTCCCACTGTCATCGTAAATCTTGCAGAGATACGTGGATGGGAAGTCGGTTGATAGCTCATCCTACCGTAATGAAGCAATGAGAGGCTAGCAAAGCATAGCCAAAGTCTAAAGGATAGGTTTATAATGTGAAACGATGCTGATTCACTTCATTATTTCCAGGTTGCTAGAAACAAAAAGTCTCTTGTCGAAATAAACAAGTGCAAGGAATGTTACTGAAAGCTTTACCAAAATCGCGACTTTCACTCAAAGTCATTCTTTGATATTCCCGTCTCTCACAACTAGGTAAGTGCGGATTTTCAGAACACAACGTGATTCTAGAAGAAACCGAAGTTGTAACTGACTGCCAATAGACGCCTAAGAATTATGAGAGAAGACCTTCGTTATTCGCAAGATCATAGAATCGCGAACTATGAGCGCTGCTTGGTTCGCAAGCAAAAATCAAGAACGAACATTAAAAAAGACAAGAAGGACAAAAAGCTTGCGGAAGTCTACAAAGGCATTGACCGTCGCCAATGCATTACAACCACGCCGTGTCGAGACGGGGCTACCTGCCTGACCCGAAAATAATTGCTTTGGTAGTAGCTGGAGTAAATGGATGAGGTCGCTGTGAGCAGTGACCCAGTCACCTGCCATCGTGATGTTGCGCAAGCAAGCGCAGTCATCCTACTCCAACTCTATTAATCTTGGAGTGAGTGCTCTGAGATGGTTTGCATGAAGGAACGCTCACCATTAGAGGAAACGTCGATTGAAAGTACCCAAAAATCCGTTCCCCTGTACGAAGCCGAACTAGTCAAGCAAACAAAGCTTAATTCTGGAGTATGGTTTCAGTTGCTCTTGCTTACAATGAGGCGAAGAGTCAGGGTGCAATGTTCTGAAATGTCACCATAGCCAGCCAGGGCACCTTTTCATACGTTCATCAGCAGTGGCTGTATTTTTGATCTCTTGGATTCTTTTCGTGGTTATTAATTGACATGTACTAGCGCAAATATTTTTAACGGGGAATTTCGTTTTTTTTGTTCCTTTTCCAGACTGCGTAGTAGGTGATGGGCTAACTGAGCACGAACTCCCGCAGTGATCCAGAGACGTTTGATCGGATGGTCTCGGGTTGTTTCAACTCCTGTTAAGCTCTAAGAAGATTGAAACGTGAAGCATTGAATGTCAGTTGACAGGCTGGCAAAGATGAAAACATTCAGGCAAGGAGGAACCAAAATTTATTTGATACTCAGTGGAGGCCAAGAGTTGGTAATACGTTCCCAGGTGTTTGGTAGAAGGGTTGAAGTGAAGTAGCGGCAGATGGCCTGCCTAGCACACGCGCGGCTGGGCAGTGAGATTCCACCTGAGTCAGCCAAATGTTCTATTCCACTGGCAGGTTCGTTCCAGAGTCGTCTGAGAGGATGAGAATATTTACATTCTCACTGCTGACAATTCACGGAGTGCACTGGGTGAACAGCGAAGTTTGAAAATATCAAACTGTCTCCTAACTCTGAATATATATTCATCCCCAGGCGCCTTAACTACTACAGTATGACCACACTCTAGGGAATCGCGCATTCAATGAGTAATTTAACAAAATATCCTCCACTTGCATAAGACGTACCGTAGCGGTTATTCAACCCAACATTATTTAGGCCTTCCGGCGATCATTTGATATGTAAATGCCTTCCTTAGAGAAGAAGGTTTGGTTCCAAAAAGGTGACGATGTACCACATTTACGGCAAACGCATAACTAGAACGCTTAGCACTCGTGACAACGCTAACACCGCAACACAGTGGATACTTAACCACGTATCCAGGAACGTACAAATCCAGTCACATCGGTCACGTCGACGTCGTCGTTAGGTACGAACGCCTCGTTTGTACCTAAAGACGACGTCAACGTAAAACTGCAAGCGTTTTTTGCAAGCGTTCTTCCTTTTCGGCCTCGGAGCAACCGGATTGTGGTGCGTACACGGTCAGTACTGTCCAGTACCCCTCCTTCGTGTCCATTCTCACTCCCATGATCCGATCACTGATCCTGTTCACAGAGGAGACGCAGTCCTTGAGGGATTCTGCCACCGCTATGGCCACGCCATTCCGTTTGGTGTCTGCTCCATTGTAGAAGAGTTTGACACCTTCTCCAATCTCGCGGGCCTTCGCACCCTTCCATCGCGTTTCCTGAAGGCATAGGACTTGGATATTCCTGCGTCTCATGAGGTCGGCAACCTCACGAGACTTCCCGGTAAGCGACCCCACGTTCAGGGTCCCAATTCGAACTAGCTTCTTTGGCCGAGGTCGTTCACCCCTCGGTAGCCCTCGCATACTGACCACAGAACTCGGGCGAGGGTTCTGCGCGCCACTTCCGGGTGACGTCCTAGCTTTAGCACTGATACTTTTGCGACTTGTCAAGATATTAGGTTGTCCGGAAAGGAATGCGCGTTGAATTTTTTGAACTTGTCCATTTTTTTCTCTCCTACTATAGAAGATTTTTGGAGACAGTTTT
>MU912302.1:9733-39779 GCA_036418165.1 Cooperia oncophora
GATCCCGACGTGCCCATGAAAAACGCCGGGGAAAAATTTCAGAACTTCGTTCACAAAACCCGTTTCGTAAATTTTGAAGGCTGATTGAGTTTCGCAGCTCAAGGCGCGTCCACATGCACATCTCATTGCAAACGACCGGTTCTACTTGTAGACATCCCTTAATGAATCAAAGGGCAAAGGCTCGGACCTGACCACGGCCTGTACATTGACTTCCCGCTTATCGTTAGCAGGCCGTAGTCTTATCACTATCCCACCAGGTCCACCTTTCGACCGAACAAAATGGTATTATGTCTGTTTCCTAATTCCTCTTATTTTTCCTTTACCAGAAATGAATAACATAAGGTTTCCGACCGTGAAGGTGTCGAAGTGTCCGTTATGAGGTATCTTCTAAAGCAACCTCACTAAAGAAACTCAGTGAGGATGCTTTGGAAGAAATCCACGTCTCTACAAATTCCGAGAACTAAAGAAAAGCTCAAGGAATCAACCACTACCTTTCTTCCATTCACACGTGCTTCGATTTCTGCCCTTACTTCAGCCAGCGCGTGTTCAAATATCTTCTCCAATGTATCTGCGCACTGGTAGACATTGCTGTCCTGGAAAAAAAAACAAAATGGAAACCTTTTCAGAAACTAGTAAAAAGAACTGTAAGCAAATATTTACGCGTGGATAGAAAATCCTAGCGTTCTCAAATAACCGCGACATGTCCCGTGTGAAATCTTTCAAACGCTGATATTCGAGGTTTTCCAGGCGTTGTTGGATGATTGAAAGGTCTAAAACACTGACATCATCGCTAAAATATGAAAAGAGAGGTCACAACTGGAAAAGGCCACGGCTTTCTGCCGTATCCACTTTTTCGTGGGATGCGCCAAAAACTCTACTTCCACTCAGTATCGTTAAGGATTTGTGAGTGTGACTCGGCATAGAGTTCTATTCGCCGCGGATGATGGGGCGTGTGGCAGATTGCTGGTTTGGCGGCGGCTTTTTTTTTTTCTCTTTTCTTTTGACAAGACAGTATCATATCGTTCGTATAAGGCGTTTTCCACCCATAGCTTTCGCTTACCCGCTTCAACAAATGTGGAGAACAAGCTTGTGGCTAATCAGATCCAGCCTCACTGACACGCCCCTTCATCCGCTGCGAACAAGTCTGTGCAGAGAACTCAAAGAACTGCGCGATTCAGGGCACTGAACGAGTTCGAGCACCGGTTTAACGCAGACGAATCTACGAAGGTTTCTCAATTGGGTAAAGCGATCCTTGATTCGAACCTCACCAGGCGTATGGTAAGCGGCACCTTATTTCACTAAATGACCTTCGCTCATGGTAAGTAAGATGGAATCAGTTGCTGTATGAATCCTTTCGGGCCAATTCCCTCGTGATACTGGGGCATAACGTAGTAGGCCAAAACGCGTGCTTACACCAGCACAACTTGATACATGTTATCAACCATAATGTATATTAATCGGCGCTGCGACGCAATCGGATGCTCCACCACGTCCAAATAATTGGGAAACTCTTCAAGGCTAACTGGTTGCCGAAACGGCCATGACATTCGATGATCAGCGACACATTCGAGAAGACGCCACACAAGTGGATAGTCAGCTCGACTAAAAATTATGATGAAAAATTGTTTTTTTTTCGGGACATAACCCAATATGAGGAAGTGGAGTAGTAAAGCTTACCAAAGGGTAGCGTGTGTACTGCTGGCGGAACTACTGGCAGATTCATAGCCTTGCGTCGTCTGCGCTTCAGTGCACGATGGGCACACATATTCTTCCATGGCTTCCGCTTCTCTCTGAAATTTGAGCAATCTTATTCATTAGATCAACATTCCCTTAAAGTGAAATGCCTCGTGGAAATCCTTGGCAATTTCTGTCTGTTGCTTGTGGGCCACAGTCATCACGTGTGGCCACAAGTTTATTTTAACCTTATCTAGTAAATGAAGAAAGCAAATACTAGGGTAACGAAAAGATAATTGCTGCATTTTGCTTGACGGCCGGGTGCATTTTGTGAAACTTGAAATGTTCACGAGTCTTATTTCACACACCTGCTTTTCTATCACCAAATAATTGAATTTCCCTCCTTTCACAGAGGCGCGGGCATCTGAAGCTTTGAGCGGAAAACTCCCCTCATCCTCCTGAGCTCACACTCTCCTCCACCTTCTGTACCAGATGAGCCTTAAAAAAAGTGGAAATTGCGAGGAGTTAAAGCCTCGTTGAACGGCAAATCTTTAAAGGCAACGGTCCTCGATCCAGGTATGCGAAGTTGAAAATATGGCGCTAGGGGTTACGAGTGGTCGCGCGACGACAACCTGTAGACGGCGAATTTCGCGCAAAAAAGTTCTATGGAAGGGCGCTGTACAGCGCAATGATAAGTTCAGTGGCGTCGCACCCTTTTTCCAGTGACTCCGCCTCCAGACTCCGCCCCTAATGACCGACTTCCAGTGAAAAATGAGATTGCAGGACGAAAAAGCATGATAATCGCCACTAGTACGATCGTAGAAATCTTAAGCTATGAAATCAGCCGTGCATTACGAGGCGTAGTTTTGGAGATAGAGTTGACTTGGGCACGTACAAACTGGGATCGAAATGGGGTTCTATCTAGGGCAGGTGGCATGTTTTTGTGCTTTTTTTTGTTCACAGTTGAGTTACTCAACCCCTTGTCTTATATATGGAACCCCCTAATCCACCTGAGATGGCGAGACACATCGCGGATTCTTTCCCTTGACGCTGGTACCCCTGGGAAGGAGGCAAAACGGTCTGTGTTTCGGAGCGTTTTCTTTTTCCAACAATTAGCTTTTCTGTTTTCCTGACTGCTCGCAGCGGATGATGGGGTGCGTCAGTGAGGCTAGTGTTGGCGCGCCGCCCACCCATTCCCCCCCCCTGTTGTTGAGGAGGGTAAGCGACAATAAGTGGTGGAAAACGGTGGATACAAACGATATGATACAGCCTTGTCCTCCTAAAAGGTCCGTCATGTTGACAGAAATTAGCGAAATTGCCCACCCTCCGCCTCCTCCAAACTGGGACTTGTAATTTGGCATATATCGATTTCTAGAACAGATGACAACTACCACACGGGAATGGGAGAACTTTTAGAAAAATATGAATAACTACTGTTTACTAATATCAGTTCAAATAAACCTACTCCTTTGTGATACCCTACACACTTCGGATGAAACCAGCCTTCACAACTTTCGCAGCCAACATAGAACCTGAAATACGTCATTTGGGAGAAAATCAAGAATTCAATTTCCTGGCTGTAGTATTTAACTGGGAACGACATTCTTGGCAATTTGGGGCTCTGACAATCAGCTGAAAGTGACTGCAGGCACGTCACTGAAACACATCTGAACATGCAACCTCCAGCACTGATGAGGCAGCGTTGTGCTTTGTGAACGGGGAGAAAAGAAGAACAGGAGAATTAGCGATTCGTTTGAAGGGAACCAAAGGAGTGCATGACAACTCATGGATACTTGCGCTAGCGACTTGGAAATAGGGGAAGCAGCAAAGCGGGAGAACGCGAGCAAGACCAGAAATGCAGTCAGTCGCTTCTCATCTAATCCTATGATGCATATTTCTCAAAACGTTGGATCGCCAATGCTTCCATTCCTCCAATTAGCGAAGGCGCTGCAAGCAGAAAACTCACCGCACTCACCAGCGGTGTTTCACTTTGTCTGAACAAGCCACTCATAAAAGAACGTACTCGCTGTCGTTGTAGGGAGTGCGACATGTGCAGTACAGCTCCTGCTCCTGACGTGCTCTCTTTGTTTCCTGTATACAGTCTCGACATGTCCATCCCTCTATCTGCTTCGCATTCTCCTCGGTTACACCAACACATTCACCGTGAAACCACCGGTAACACATTTCACAAGCGATGTAGAACCTGAAGCAAATTAGAAGTTCATAAAAAACGGGAAACCGGGAGAGTCGCGGACCTTCTTGGATTGTAGGTGGTGCGACAAATACAGTGTAAAGCATTGGGATCCAAACCAAGTGGAGATGATTTGCCGTCTGCTGATGGCTGAAAACATGTTATGTTTGGAGTTGCAATTTCAGAGCAAATGTATCACAAAATTTGGTGCTATTCGGCTTGGGGGATACTACTAGCTACCGTTGACCTGGAAATTCTTGTGAACCTATGAAATGGTACCCAGCGAAGTTGGTGCAGGCTAGGAGGCTACCTTGTTAACTCTAAACCCGTGTAAAGCTAATTCAGCAGTACAGAATGAGGCTCACACTATTTCCCGAGTTTCATGTTTATAGGTAGGCTAGAAGGAGGTCTCATCAAAGCGGCCGACGAAACTTGCTCCATATTGTAGCTTTACAAGAGTTGTTTACAAGTCTTAACAAGATGATGCAACTGAAGAAACTAGTGAATCAGCGGAATGCCCCTACCCCTCCTAAGCCGAACAGTGCCGAAAATTTTTGGAAAATCAATGACCTCTTCTGTATCCCTGTGACGTCGCTTCGGAGGTCGTCCGCGTCTTCGTAGTTCAGAACCAGAAGAAGAGCTTTCTTCGAGGGATCGCTCATAAATCTGAGAAAAAACTCGCTAATAAAGTGTTCTAGCACCGCTGAAGAGATCACAAAGATACATTCTGATCTGCAGTGTATGATGGGGCGTTCCCTTTGTGGCTGCATTTCAAGAGGCGCCAGCTGTTGAAGCGAACAAGCGGCAAGACTGTTACATATCGCTCGTGTCACTCGTTTTTCAGCAGTTGTGATCGTTTATCTGCTCCAGCATCCGGTGGAAAACTGATCTGGCAGCGCGCCAAACGCAGCCCCACTGACATTTTCATCATGCGCAGCGTACCAGACCGTATTCTCGTGAAGGTTATAAATTGAAAAATTAAGAAAAACTATAAGTCGAAACCACAAACCCTCTTCTTGTACTTTGGTGTGGTCGGCAATGCTGGGCCACGCCTGGAAGGCTGCCAGTCAGCAACGGCAGTCGACTCTTCCACTGTCTCTTGGTCAGCTTTGAAAACTTTTGATTCGCTATCATTTTCGTGCGCCTTGTTGCCTTCTTCCTGAATTGATGGGTTAGTTTTATTGTTGTACTGTTCGATGATATCCATATAACAGACACTATCAATCCCAATTGGGCCAAAACGCTTCGCTCAGGAAGTATCAGGGGGCCATGGAATGGTTATCAAATGTGGAGCGTGGGTGGCACAAGAACTTATTCCTACTGTAAGTGAGCGGTAAGAGAGTTTGGGAGGCAAAAGTATTCGTAGATACCCAAACCTTATGCTACGTCTTACTCCGACATAGCGTTGCGGGTGTCGAAAGTTTCCAAGAGAGCACGACTAAAATGAGAGTTTATAAGCCCCCCACCCCGCTTCTGATATCACTGAGAGACACAAGGGAAATATATTTGAAAAGCAGGGGAGTCAACAAAGCGGGTACTGGCCCTACGAAGCCGTAGTACAGTAAAAGTTTAGTTCTAGGCTAAAAGGTGCAAGTCAATATCAGGGAGAAAGGAAGGGCGTGACTGCGTACTTCATTTGAGTACGACGGCGACTGTGCTTTGTGGGATATCGCCGTTATTAAACAACTGAAACCATGCCTTTGCCAGCAAAAGACGGGATGATTCTTGTCACACATGAGAATATCCCACGAACAATGCATCCTACGCCATGTTCAAATCAAGTACGTATCCACGACCAACTCATTTTCAGGATATGGAGTGTACAGTAAGAAAATCAACAGCTCACACCTCCTTGATCAGTGCTGAGCTCGAAGAGTCTTTGGTCCAGTCCACAGCATCTCCTCCCAGACTAATCTCTGCTGGATTGATTGCCACTGGTACAGGTCGATTGGCATCGGTATTTCTCACGTTACCTGATCCGCGAGAGGCTGGAACCATAGGATGTTGCAAATTGAATAGAATTTGGAAAGGAACCATTTAGACCTCTGCGACTATATAAACATTTTCACATATCTTATAACCCTAAATACCTACCATCAACATCCTTTTCAGCGGTAGAATTCTTATCCGCCTCAAGGAGATAACCGAACTCTTTCCAATCCTCATCCACAGTTGGGAACTTCGGAAAGAGCTCTTCACTGATCACATCGGTGAGAGTGGACGAAGTGGATGCAGAGCGATGGAAAGTGGAGCTACTTGACGATTTACGAAGCAAGGGACGAATTTCGACATTCATCGTGGGCAAAGCGGGAGAAACGGCTGATCCGCTCGACCACCACGCAGTTTTGAGCGATCGCGCTTGGCCTGACCCTCCAGATCGCCACACACACTCTCTCGAACACGTCTTCGCATCTCGTAATTAGTAACGCTCTGTCCCCATTTCCGCAGCATACAGATAGCCTCCTTGGTTGGCCAACTATCTCACCGTCGTCGAGTGACCACTCGGTGACCGCAATGGTCGTGCTCATCATATGACAAAACGATACAAAACGAGCCTCTGTTCCCTTCGAGAACATTCTCTGTGAGTGATCCCGATGGAGAATGATTGATTCAAACTTCTAATTTCGACAAATTTGAGTTTTGAAAGTGACAAAAATGTGACGTGTGGCAAACGAATTCTGTGACGAAACATACCCTATACCCCAAGTCCGAGGGATGTTAATAAAAGAAGGATAAAGTCTTCGCCGTTGATCAATCCCTTTGTGGGATGCGGCACGCATTCTACTTCCATTCAGAATCGTAGTGGCTTATTGAATGCGATGTGGCCTATACAATGACTTGCGGTGGCCAGCCGATGTACAAGTCAGTGTTTATCCTCCCAGACGAATCTGGTACCAATTTACCGTCCCCGGAGGGTAGAAGGCTTGGTTGGCCTGGCGGGAGTCGACCCGGGATTGAACCCAGGACCGCGCGAGTGGTGAGCGCGCCACTTGTCACTACACCACCTTCTGCCTCTAGGGATGTTAGCTAGAAGAGAAGACGAGGTGAACGGCATGACTGCTGTGTATGACTGCTGGCTTCTGTACCCAGTGGGAGACGGACAAGAAAACCGCAGATTGCCGCATTGTCGCATGCGACGTGTCGTTCGGCGATACCAGACGAATTCCTGAAGTGTACAAGTACGTCGATTGGAGCAGCGATAACGCTTATGAATTCAAGTGGAGGCAAGACTCTGTGACAGACGATACTAGATTTCCCCATCTCTCAGACTCCCATATGCAAGCGACTGGGCAGGACAACTCGTTCATCAGGCGCAGCGTCGCTCGCCACGTCCACCGCCACACAAATTACAATTGTTTTGTCAGATACCTGTTCTTAATATACACACAAACAACCAAAGTCCTCTGAGGAGCAGCAGAAGTGTTCAACAGCTGCTCAACTGCTCAGAACCTAATACAGGATGCCCTGCCACGGAACATTTCGCTCGCTAGTAGATCATTGAATTTAACTCAAAAAGCACTAAACGACTGGGCAGGACAACTCGTTCATCAGGCGCAGCGTCGCTCGCCACGTCCACCGCCACACAAATTACAATTGTTTTGTCAGATACCTGTTCTTAATATACACACAAACAACCAAAGTCCTCTGAGGAGCAGCAGAAGTGTTCAACAGCTGCTCAACTGCTCAGAACCTAATACAGGATGCCCTGCCACGGAACATTTCGCTCGCTAGTAGATCATTGAATTTAACTCAAAAAGCACTAAATTTTGGAAAGTATTCGGTGTCGACTAGTCTCCAGTGGGAAAGCGCCCGGCACTTTCCAACCAGTACCGTAATCTTGGCAAATTCTGGCCTGGACAACAAGTTTCGCGAGCTAGCCGATAAGTAAGTCAGTAATTCCATCCTTGCACACGTATCTGGTTCCAGTTAGCCAGCACCGCAGAAATTAGTTGGCTCGTGCAGGAACCTACTATCAATGTGACCACCTGATCATGCTCTTCTTGATTACTGTCACACCTCCTACGCCTGTGAAGAAAGAGAACAATTAGGTAAGAATTCGGTGCGGGCTCGAGTCCTGCATAAGCTCAGGTCTTTCACCAATAACTAACTTTTTTTGCGATACAGAAACCTGTTTACAATGCACAGTCTGGATCCCTAAGGAAGAAGGAATGTCCGAGCGGCTGCGTTTGGCACGCCGCCAAATCTGCTCTCCACATGTTCTTTAAGGTGAACTGGTGAAAAAAGACTCACGAATGATACGGTCGAACCGCTTGCCGAAAGAAAAAAAGGAAAAACGGTTGGCGCCGCGCCAAACGTAGCCTCGCGGACACTCCCATCAACTGCAGTGAGCTAGACACATCTGAAAACTCCTACCGTACCTCTCATGTGGGACTTCATACGCGATTTTCTCCATGGAGTCGGTAATCCACACATTTCCTCAGCTTTATTTTCCATTCGTGTTCGCCTCTTATTGATCTCTTTTCGTAACCTGTCGATGTGCTCAGCGAGGACTGTTTCCCTCTGGTTCGGGAAAATTCGACGCCTGCAGGGAAAATCATTCACATTCTTTCCAAATGGAAAAAGCTACGGGTAATGATACGTACTTGAACCTGTCAAAATGTGGTCTAGTTGGTTTCATCAGTAGATTTTTATACCACCCGAATTGTTTATCCCAGCGACACGCCTGCATCACCATCGTTTCCAGCACCTGAATGTTATAGTAAATGAGAGCCTACTCTTCACCCTTTGCCATTTGTGACTCCTACTGTGTGACTAATCAGCTGATGCGCACAGAGGGTTTAGGTTCATCTCAATGCGACCATTGAGAAAAACCGAACGGAGAGCCGTAATTTGACCGGGGGGGGGGGTGTAATTGCTCTCGAGAAAACTTCTGGTATCTGGGCTTTTTCGTTTCAGGCGCTCATATTTGGCACAGTCTCGATAGGATAGAGGGATAGCGGAGGAGGCAGGGGAATGTTACAACCTTTTTTTCTTACTGTGGATTGTGGTAATTGTTTAGAAAAGACTCCACCCACAATTTATGGGTGGAAAGTGGAAAAGCTCCGGAAGACGAGTAGGAAGGTGAGTGATTTCGATCAGGTGTAGACAGGCTGCGACACAGTGACTGTGAGATTCCACCATGTCACCCATCCGGACTCCCTTCACATTTCGATCCCGCCCCCTCCCTCTTACCCCGCTCTATGGCGAATAGTGAGGAAGTACAGTTATGACCTCTGCAAACGATGAGGTCGTGTGACAAGGCGTGGACTGGATCGTTGCCAGAACAAGCTTTCTCTCAAACTGCTGCGGAGTATGGCATTATTGGTGCAAAAAGACCGCTATAGAAGTACTCCGATCTACAGCCTCGTCTGCACGGATCATGACTGTACGTTGATGGGGGGGGGGGGGAATTATACCTATCCAAAAGTCTTATGAACACGATGCTGTGCCCTACTCTATCTGAGAGCACGCGCAGAAGATAATAAATTATCTCTCTTGTTACCCTACTTTCCTCCCCCTCACTTCCAGATTTCCTCAAAAATCTATTTTCACTACCAATTATTGTTAAATAATCATTTAAACAAGTAACAACTCATAATAATTTATATTCTAATATCTATCGCGAACCCAACGCGCTATAGCTCTTCACACCTGTTTCACAGCCCGTGTGTCTGGACTGTCGTCCCTGTGAATCGCCAGGTTAGATGTGTAACGCGGCATAGCCGGCTGGGAGTAGAAGCCCATTCCAAAGTGAGATGACGGTACCATTCTTGCGTGTTCTTCGGGATCCTCATCATAAGGTCGTCCCGCTGCTAAATGTGGTGGCAGTACTCGGTGCATGGGAGACGAAAAACTGTAAAACAGACTTACGATCTCTAGCTCCAGGCTCTGGTCGTCCTCCTTTGTCGGCTTCTTCTTGTCGCATGAGTTCTTCTTCCCTTGCGATCGCTTCAGCAATTGCCCTTTCCTCATCCTCGTTGTTTTCGAAGTCAAAACGATAAGGCCGCGTGGGCGCCCTGGTAATGAAATGCAGTTTAGAATCATGTGGAACGTATTCAGTCTACTGTCCATTTTGCTTTTCTGTCTTGCTAGATTAAAACGAATCAGAAACTTTCGAAGGTACCACATTCCCTAAAATGAGTTTTCACTCATTACCACTAAAGTCCCCCAATCTAACCAGATCTGCTGCAGCTGAACGCCCATCAGCATAAGAACGATCAGAACAAACCTCTCAATTCTACAAAGTTTTCGTAGAGAGCAGGTTTCATTATACGCCATGAATTTGTCTTGAGCAGTCAACCATTTGAACCGCATTCACCGGGTGGAGCTGACGCAGTGGCAGTAGAGTCGTTTCCGCAAACGGGCCGCAGTCTGACCAGATCCGCGCACCTGAGCGCCAGGGATGGGCAGGGGGCTGGGTTTGGCACGGCGGCCGCTCCGTACTCCACCATCTGTTGAAGCAAGTAAGCGACCAGTTGCTGGAAAAACAGGCTGGCGCCGCGCCAATTTCGCTCATTGGAAACGCCTCCCTAGAAACAACTATAAGAGCGCCACTTCGCAGGATCCCAAATCGGGACAGCTTGCGACAACGAGCCCTTTCTCTCTCTCTCATCACATTCAACAAGGAGTAAGAAGAAGGGGAAATAGGGAATTACTTTAGACAGCGATATGCAGTGAGGTAGTAGTTTCTACAAACTTAGGTAGTTCGTATTGTAATCAAAAGAAGGGACATTTTTGCGATCCGCTATCCCTGTCCGCTTGTGGCTCAAGGGAAGTGTCCTTTTTCAAGCAGCAAAAGGTTCCAGTGTAGATTTCTTGTGTCTCTGACCAAAAGCGCAGATTCAGGAAGTACTTCAGAATCTCAAGGGAAAGGAAAAATTGACCGCAGTTCTGAATGTCGGGTAAAGCTGCTGAAGTTCATGCTACCCTGGGTAGTTGACTCTCTACATCTAAGACTGACGATGAATTGACATCTTGCACAAAACACGGCCATGGTTCCCAAAGGTGGGTCATAGGGTGATTGGTTCGAAGTTTATCAGAAAAAGAGATTCTCTGGAACAGAACTTTACCTCATATTGACTCCTCTTCTTCTGCAGAACTCCTTGTAGCTTGTTATCCTGCGCATTGGTAGTGATGATCCAAGCTGAGTAAAGACGGCTTTGAAGAGGCATGCAAGTTGATCGCATATAAAGCAAGAACAGATTTCATGCATGTGCATGAAATCTGTTCTTGCTTTATATGCGATCAACTGGGGGAGTCTGACTGTATCCAATAGCCCCTTTTATTTCACCATTGCTACTAATAGTTAATATTGTGCTATGCTACGCTACCAATAAGACTTGATTTTTTTTGTGATTGAATTTTCGGAACATTCCATCACCACCACGGTTGCTCTTTACAAGGCTCTCATTATCTTGTTCTCTTGGTACAGAAGTATTTTTCCATAGCATCGCTGGGCCAGGCATTTCAAGGGAGGGAAGAGAGAGGAAAAGTAGAAAGCAGAAAGGAAAAAAGGTTGGGGAAGAAATAAAAGAGGGAGGCTGAGTGTAGTGTTTGACAACTATCCTGAGATAGATGAGAGTTGCTCCGCATAGCGGTTTTATACTATTTTTTGACACCTAAGGCTCTTTTTTTTTCTACATTCACCAGGACCCACCCCACCCCCCACCCCTACGAATATAATAGTACTGTAGTTGTAATGATCGTGTGAGACACATAACAGGATAAAACATTTATCAAGTAAATCAGTGAGGTCAATAAAGCATTTCCAAATGTACAACGTTACCAAAAGACTCAAAATCATCGATCAATAGCACAAATTTTGTTGAAAAACTAACATGACGATAAAGAGGACAAATTGCTTAATTATTAAAACAATTGAAAGTAAACCTATAGACCACAAGGGCCTCACACGATCAAAACAACGAGCAAATATTCTCAACAACAATGACGCAGAATTTCAATGAAAGAAATGAACTGCTCCCGCTAGAAAAAACGTAACAAGGTGTTAAAAATAAGATCACCATTTCCTGGTCATTACAGGGGGAGAGCTACCATACTCGGAATTGAAAGAGTAATAAAATAATAATAATAAATACCTAGATATGGATCACAAAATTTCAAATGCGCTTGTTTTTAGCCGGTTGGGGACGGACATTGCAGAACAAGCGGGAACCACTGTTTAGTTAGAACTACTGAGAGGCTTATGATCTATTCACTCCCGAGTGGTTTGGAATCTCGCCACCATCGACAACGTAGCCATCGTTATCGTACACAACCTCTTCGCGAACATAACTCTCCACTGGTGCTGGTGCTAGAACCACGCGCGATGGCACCGTCACAGCGTTTTTTACGTAGTATACCCGTGGAGAATTCTGAACATATGCCAACGTATTCGTATGAATATGGGAGCAAAAAATCGGTGTGCGCTCTCAATATAAAGAATTTCATAATAAAACGTTCAAGGAAAGGTATACTTACAGTATTCGTCTGCATTCTGGAAGCACCGATCATTGGCGCAGAGCCACGTGAAGGTAATCGATGAACGGACGAGTTGTGGGCGAATCTAAAGCACTTGGCATGTACATGTAGAAGGGATATAACGGGGCAAACAAACACACTGTAGTTTTGAACACTGTAACTCATAGAAATATTGGTCCCCACTACCAGATTCACTATATGAAACCGTCCCCTGTGTACTCGCCCTACACTACAATGTTCTCTCTGTCCCTGGAGCAAATTGTCTAAATAGAGGCGCCAGCAAGACAACTCGTATGGCTCCTTGTATTTCCGGCCCAGCAACGATGCCGCAGGGCACATCGTTTTTAAGGATTCCCTAACAGGGGGGTGGTTTGGTCACTGAGAGAGGAAGGTTACAGTTGCGCTGAGAGAAACTTACTGATAGCCGATTTTGCTTGTTTCACGGACGTTGTGAGGGGTGGGGGTCGTATTTATTCGTTGTTGGAAGGGGAAAGTATTCCCTTCTGAATGAGGTTGCCTGATTTTTTGTGATTTTCCCGAATGCATGTGCTGTTTACCCCCTCCCCAAGTCGACAGTTCGATGAGGAGGGAACCAAGGAGGGGGGGGGGTAATGATGCGCCTTGGGACGCCAGCGACCAGGAGTATATAGCTATTGATCTAGGGAACATCAAGGCAGATTTCTCAGTTCAAAAAGTGCCAGTGAAAACGTTGCTGTGCGTGGGCGCTGACATTCACAGATCGATACCTATACTTCCTCAGTCCCTCGAGACGCTGGCGTTCGCTAATCGATTTCTACATTTTCCCAGTCGCTGGCACTGGCATACGCTCAAAAAACTGGTGGTCGCTAGTGAAGGCAAAGTATACACGCATCTTATCCAAATTCTCAGGCTCATTAAACGAACAATTTTCATTCCATGCTTGAAGTCAATTGGTGATTGGACGACCAGCCTCCAAACTTGGAATTAGAAGGAAGCAATTCAACGGCTGACCAGTCAGGTAAGAGATCAGACCGTGATAGGAGGTAGGTTGTCATAACACAATTCACTTAACGCACCAAAGTGCTAATGTGGGGTCAACTGATTAGGAATGCTTTTGCTCGCAATCCCACAAATTGGACCTACAATCAAAAAATTTTGCCCACCCATTCCCCATTCCACTCCGTATCGCTTCGGGAATATTATTCCATGCAACAACCCTATTAATTAGGTTTGACGGGTCATGTAATACAGTACTGAAAAATTAATAAGTAGTCAAACCTGGACGATTGAAACCTGTCCGCAGGATGAACACCAACTCGAACTGCTTGATCGCTGTACATTACCTGCTCCTGAGAACCATATTTTATTAGTCGAAATTCCACATAGAGAGGATACTCATGAGTTTAATACACTTACATCTCCTTTTACGACAGGATCACAATACATTTCACCACCGTGCAACTCCACCTGCATGGGAACATGACGAATCTAGAACATTGAGGTCGTCGGTGGTAAAAATTCGGCGGATTGTGGAAACGCGAACCGGACCCTCACCAATCTCTGTGGTGTCGACATTGGACCAGAAGAACTTTTCTCTACCACCGCCATTCTTTTCATGAATGGATCAGCCGGCTGCTCGTAACTGGTCCTCATGACTGACGGCTCAGTGGACACAACCATCCGCGAATGTACCGACTGGTCTTGCTCTCCGCTCTGGAACACAGTTCTGAACAGCACAGCACCACAGAAAGAGGGGAACAGGTTTATTTCAACTGAAGCACGACCTCTGTAGATAAAAGGGGGAAAACGTACCGGCAGCTGCACTACTCTTGAGCCTGGAGGAGCACGAATATTTTGAGGGATTCGACTGTTCACTGAAGATGTTGACCTGAAAACAGGGACAGTAGAAAGTAGCAGTAAAATCGACACACTTGACCATGCTCAACGCTCAGGGCAGTTTCAGGAATTGGTGATGACATCTTGCACTTTTGCTACTTTTCATTGACGTGCCGAGCCATCTAGAGAGCTATTTCATGAGCTTACAAGATTTGACAGACTTTACTATGCTTGCTCCAGCTTTACAAGCGTTCACAGGTTTCGCTAGAGTGAGACTTCCAAACCCGAACTAGTGAAGCAGCGAATTTGCAAAATGCCCCCCCCCGTCGCTGAACTGCCCGACGCTCTCTTCAGTGAGCAGTTTGTACACATTTCCAATTTTTTTTCAGTAATAGAATATGTACACACATTGAAACAGGTTCATCGGATGGTTGAGGTATTTGCCGCAAAAACTGTGTTGTTCCATCTGAACGGCGAACCATAAGCAATTTCCCTGCACCAGTTGGAACAATTACGGGTGACCGCTGAAAAGTCAAACATTTGACGAAAACTGAATAGAATTGAAAAAAGAGGATGGCACCGAAGTCGCAGATGCAGACTGAACCATTCGCGTCGTAGTCAGAGGTGACAGCACTCGTGATGAAGCTACACGACCGCCGAATGATCCACCAGTATTATCGTATCTGCAGCAAAAAAACATTCTTCAGTAGGGTCCTAAAAGGGGAGGTGCCAAAGTGACAAACCTAGGGATAACTGGAGGTCCATCGGTGGATACGCCGTTACCGGCGACTTGTCTGGATGGAACCGCATACCGAGGCTGTGTTGTTTCCTCTGTACTGACATCACTAGTAACGATTGTTTCTTCAGCACCAAGTGGTACCACGCTTTCTTCAAGCAGGCCCGCAGGCTGCATGCCGTCCCCAACCGGCTAAAAATAACGTTTTAGCGTGTGTCACAGAACACAAACGATGACGAAATTGCGCATCAATCCGTCCAACCAGAAATTGGCCAACTTTTTTGACTGGAGCGATTCAATGTTACAAACAAAAAAATTGTATTCTTCAAAATCAATTATTCTTGTCCCCTAAAAATGGCAAGATAGGCCAGGCGAATACGAGATTTAAGCAGTGCGTCTTAGACATGTAAGGCTGCGTTCATTCAGAGTTTTGAGTTTACGGCAGCGTTCTCAGCAACTGCCCACAAGAAGCTCAAAACTATCCGCGAACATGCTTAAAACGCCGATGTACGCTCAAAAGCATCGATATCTACACTTTCTTAGTCGCTCAAAACGCTGATGCAAAGTATAAACGAAGCTAAACGCAGACAAAGCCGTAGACGGTACAAAGATCGATGTTATTTCGCGAGCAAATAACCACATACTAATAATTTTTGAAAAGATTTAAATTGAAACCAATTATTTTTGAAAAGATTTAAATTGAAACCAATTATTTTTGAAAAGATTTGCTTTGAAAACTTCCATTTGTTCGGGTTAGTTGATAGCGGGAATTACTTCAAAAGCGGTCCAACTCGTTAATCGGCTAAGTTCAGTTTCCTTTGCGACTCGTTTATGAAAGTGGTCACGATCACCACACCATTTTCACAATGAGTCCTAAAGGAATTAAAAGTTTCATTTGAAAAGTGCAGATTTTGGGGCTTTGTGGTCTTTAGCGGTAGCTGCGCAACCTACACCATCAGCTTTCAGAAAATGATTGTTGCTTAGTTGCGATGAGGCGTTGGTTTGTACCAACCCCTGTACAAAAACAGAATTACTTGAAAATTCCAATAGTAGTCTAAAGCCGACCACAACAATAAGCACAAAGAGATATTTAAAAAAAAGGAAGATCGAAGGCAGCCAAATCTTGGCTTTTATCCCACAGCATCGCCACCACAGCGCTTTTTGACAGCCCTGTACTCAACTGACGGGACATGACGACCTTCGGTGTGATGGCAACCGGAATGCTATCGCAATACAACGCTACACGTCGCATCACTCACCGCCACGAACAAAGTGCAGCGTGCCAAGCAATCAATAGGGGAAGGCCTTTGGCAAATGGCCAGAACTGACTTCGAACAGAGCGCGATTGTTGGGTACAGGGTACATCATCGGTGGGGATTCCCCAACAGGGAGTCGTACTTGGTCTGAAATTTTTCTGGTAGTTGACTTCACATGTTCTACGAGCGCTGTAAAGAGGGAGGGCGAGGGGGTCGTAATCGCTCAATGTTGGGGAGTGGGGGGGGGGTATACTTTTCGTGACTTTTTCGTTCCAGATGTGCTTTATATCACCCCTTTCACTCGCCAGCGTGCCCAAATATGGGGTCGTAAGAGGCCACCCTGTAGAGGGGGGGGGGTCGCAGGGACTCAATTAAAATCCGCTATCAATAATGTGCTCTGGTTGAGTAAGCTTTCTCATGCATTTAGAGGAAAAAGCCCGATACCTACACTAGCTAAAACGCCACTTATGTCAGAGAGTACTTAAAAAATAGACAATGGGAGGCAAAAATGGGACCAAGCAAATGTGTGAGAGACGAAAATCGACCTGACTCGCAGGTCTTGCCATAAGCAAACAGCTGTGTTTTGATATAGGTTAGAAACATTTGGAGTGGAATGGTTTGCCTTCAACAGGAAGGAAACTGCTGCTTAAAAAAAACCTCAATTACACAAGGGCATTGTAGAATGTATTTTTCATGACTGCGCACCAAATCCCGCTACGCGATGATTTGTCCAGTGGGCGGCTTGCCCTGGAATTTAAGTGAGACGTTTCTTTTACTGGGAATATTGTTCTGCTTGGGGTTTATAAACGTAGGTACGACTGGCCAAAAGAGTAAAAAAAAACACGTTAGCAAGATAAGTTTACATGAAAGTGTCGATATGCGTGCAGGCCTTTGAAGAAGGCGCAGGGCACTTCGTTGTCGGGGAATCTCCAATAGGAGGGCGGAGGGTGTATTTGACCACCAGCAAAGAAGATAGGATCGTATTTGGGCTAGGAAGAATTTTAATAATTTATTTTCCTCGCTTCACGGGACGTTGAAAAAAAGGGAGGAGGGGGTCTTAGTCATTGCTAGGAGGGGAGGGGGTCGTATTTACGTTTTGGCGGCGGTTGACTTTTGGTGATTTTCCTGTTTCATGCTTACTATATGAAAAACTTTTCAGCCATCTACCGCCCAGAGAACTTGGGGCAGCAGCTGATTAGGGAACTGATCCCGCCAGCGCGTTGAAAACGGGCCGCCTGTCACTACACTTGTCACGTCTTCGCCTCTAAAAACTCTCCGTACGCTTCACGAATGTGCGTAAATCCTCGCACGGATGCTATGCTGAACTTATTTATATTGCTTCGATTACAGTATACAGGGGGGGGGGTAAAAAGTCATTCCGGCCGAGTCACATATGAGCGAAGTTTTCGCAGCCCAGACAGAGGAAGTGGATATGAGTACCAGGGCGGAAGATACCCAAGATCTTCCTCTATAAGCAGGAGCCGGCTGCCGCCATTCACCTTCATGTACACCAAAATATGAAGTCATCTCCAGTCGCGGCCTGAGTGGAGAACGCCTTTGGAATTCACGTGGCCTCCAAACAGCTGCGGAACTTCTTGAATGGAATCACCCATGGATAGCTACCTGGAGACCAGTACTCTTGATCTGCAAGACCTCAAACATCGAGCAGCTCCGGCAACGTCGCTACGGTCCAGGACATCATCTTCACCCCATTCACCAAGGCGCGGGTTGATGGTGTGGACCGGCCGTACCTGGAATGGATGAACCGATATTTTCTTCGTGGGCCCCAGACTGAGGGTGTGCGCTGGTGGCTACATCGAGCAACTCGAGGAGAATATCCCATCTTCATGTCGTCGCCCGTACCTTCTTGGAAACTTTGTACTGCTACAGGATTGGGTGACAACACATTTAATCGAAGGGCGTTGGAAAAACTTTCGCCTACTTGGAATGGAAGAACGTTGAGTACCTGGAAAAGATGGAGTATTTAAGCGGGGGTCCTGAACTAAACCCCCTCAATTACTCGGTTCGGGCGGAGCTCAACAGGGTGGTCTACAGTGGCGGAGAAATCAACGATCTCGCTCAACTCCGGTACCCACTCACTTTCGCGCGGCCGAATCTCTCGATGGCGCTCCTCCAGAAGGCTGTGGCGGAGTATCATTATAGTATTTAATGTGCTCTTTAATATGGTAGTAAAAATGTCCGATAAAAATTTAATAAAGTGTAACTTATAGCGCCTTGAAAGTCATGGAGGCAAAATGACTTTTTTTTGGCCCCCCCCCCTGTATGTCGCAGAGAGTTGAAGCTGCACGGCTGTAACCCTATAATCCCTATCTAAATTAAGTGGCACGGTCGTTACGAATGGGGATGCCAGCGAGGCTGTCGATATTCGGTCGCTAGATAAATATCGGATCGTCTTGTATGCTGCTTTGGAAAAAATATTTTTGCTTGTTAGATTCTTTTGGCTTTCCTAGGCCTTTCCTGTTTCAGGCAAGCTATGTGCATGCTCTCCCTCTCCTGCTCGAGTTGTCCAGTTTTCGAAGAGAAGGAGGTTTTATAGAAATATCCGGAGAAAAGTTGGGGAAAATAGTAAAGTGATATGGAGGACTGAGATGAGCGAAAGGGGGGGGGATGTTAACAAGGAAACGGAGAGTGGGCGGGGATATAGCTCTAGCAAAAAACTTTCTCAGCGGCGCACGCCGACGTGCCTGATCTAGAACTTGCCGCGGCCCGTGGAAATACTTTGCTCGGGGTGGGGAAAAAGGGTAATTTCAAAAAATTCCGACGTTGGATGTGCGATTTCTTTAGCTCACATCCAACCGAGTTTCGTGAGAGAACGAGGAAGAGAAAGAGAGAGAAAGAGAGAGACAGTGAGAGAGAGAGAGAGAGAAACAACCAGAGAAAAAAAGGGAGGAGTGTCCACAGTATGGGAAGTATTAGGTTGTCCGGAAAGTTCTTAGCGTTTTGTGCACCTAATCTTTGTACATTCACTGCTGATTAAAAACTCATTCTGCCTTGCTTCTCAGTAGCACATCCTGTAGAGAATTTCTTGCGCTATCTGATGGTATAATTGCCGTTTCACCATTGCTTGATAAACCCTTTTTTCAAGATTTTTTCAAGCATGTGAAAAGAGCACTTCGGACGATTTTTTTCTTCGGCTATAAATTGGGGCAATCCGCAATCGAAACAGCTCAACAAATTAACCAGGTGTGGGGCCCAATAGTGCTAGAGAAAGCACTGTGCCGCAATGGCTCAACAAATGTCGTTCTGGAAATTTCAGCCTTGAAGGTGAGCCTCATAGCGGTCGACCTAAAGCAATATCTGACGAGGATTTTAGGGGGATTTTGAAGGTTGACCCATCCCAAACAGTTCGAGAGATAGCAGAAGAGCTAGGCCTTGGCAAATCCACTGTTGCAGATGGTCTGGAACGCATTGGGAAGGTGAAAAAACTCGACAATTGGGTGCCCCACAATCGGAGTGACCGGCAGGAATCGGCACGTCTCGAGGTTCCTTCTTCACTGCTTTTGAATTGACCCGTTTTTGAACGGATTTGTCACCTGTGATGAAAAATGGATCATGTATGATAACAGGAGACGTTCCGGACAGTGGTTGGATTTGGAGGAACCACCGAGGTAATTTTCAAAGCCGAACCCTCGCGAAAAAAAATTCTGGTCAGGTTTGGTGGTCATCGGCTGTTGTAATCCACTATAACTTTTCATCACCAGGCCAAACCATCACAGCAGAACCCTACTGTGAACAAACCGACCAAATGTACCGAAAATATTGTCAGCTGCAGCCAACACTTATCAAAAGAAAGGGTCCGATTCTTTTGCATGACAACGCCCGCCCACTTTCACAAATCACTATCCATAAATTGAACGAATTGGGGTTGAAGTTCTACCTCACCCACCATATTCTCCAGACCTTTCACCAACCGACTATCACCTTTTCAGACATTTTCAGAACTTCCTTGCTGAAAAATACTTCATCAATTAGGACCAGGCAAAAAAGACCTTCGTAGATTTCGTGGATTCTCGACCACCCAGTTTTTTCTTTGATGGGATTTCTCGACTGCTGTCACATTGGCAAAAGTGTGCTGATTCGAATGGTGCTTATTTGGATTAAATCCGATGAGTGTTAAGAAAGTTATGATCGTTTAAAGTTAAACACCCAAAACGCTAAGAACTTTCCGGACAACCTAATATCTCTTGACATAACTGCGCAATTATTGTGTTCATAATTTTGACAAGTCGAATTTATCAACCTGGCATTTTTACAATAATCATCGCCACTGCAAAACGACCGGAACTACTCACCGCTGCAGTTCTGCCACCTCCGCGGATGCATCCAACCTGGTAAGAACGACCAGTCACGGCACGTGACGTGGGTGGAGTAAGAGTTCGAAGTAGACGAGAGGAGTCCATGCGAGGCGTCGAAAGCCGTGGCCGCTTCGCGGCACGAGGTTCCCATCCTGTCAGTTCAGATCCTTCCGTATATGTACTGTCACAACTCTCGTCATCATCCCTTTCATCAGCAGCGGAGTAATAGTGGTAGTTCTATAAAGAAGCAATCTATTAGAATTTAACGAATATGAGATGCGATCATACGGTGCGTCAAAGTTTGAATTTGTGCAACAGTCGGCATTAAGCGTTTTCAGCGTGCTGAAAACGCTAACGAACGCTTAATATGCTGGGAGACGGTCAAAACGCTGGCGGACGGTCAGGATGCTGACGTACGTTCAAAATGCTCAAAACGCTAGCAAATGCTGAAAGTGTGGTGGACGCTCAAAACGCTGGCGGAGGCGCAAGAAGTTGGATCGATACCTATACTTCCCAAACGCTCCAAACGCTGACGCGATTTATGAACGTACTCCAAGATTTATGAGCCCTTGACGATCTCGCAGTTGTATCACACTGATCAAGAATCCTATAAACATGCGCAATACTTGATGTTCGCCAAGAATGAACAGCGGGAGAACTAATACTTTCAGCTTACTTTCAGCTCACCAGCGGCGCGTTTTTCCTGAACTAGGAATTACTCGCTAACAATCTCTGTTTTCTGCAACAGACCAACTCCTTATGAAAGGAAACTGCACTATTTATGCCTTACTGACCCAATGACTGGATCCCACAATGTTTTTACCGCAGCCTTTCCACGTGGGTAGATTTGTCCAGTCGCTTTCGCCGATAGTATTACCCCCTTAAAACGAATATCATATCCGATTTGCTCAAAACCGCCCATGCCACAGGACCGACGCCAAAGCACATCGGTACAACAAATTTGTTGTAACCCCCACCCCAGAGCAGAGACCAATTCCTTTTTGCTTCGAAGTAATGTGATACATAAGTTTCGGAGTTCAAGCCACCATCGGAGTAAAATTTTGGCCAAATATATTTTAGAAGAGAACTTCCATGACAAATCGGTGCCTTCCGAATAGTGGGGCAGTCAATGGTGAACAGTGCCAAAAACCTATCACAGCCTTATGCGTTAAACATTTTGAGACCCAGCCCTGCATTTCTATGGGGCCAAAATAGGCTTCGTAATTCAAGTTCTTCTGTCGCTGGCAACCGCTTCAGTTAACGAACCTCCAGTTCAGTGCAAGGTCAGTATGCCTATCAAACTTCTCTGAAATGAAGCGCTCACTGGATCAGGAAATATAATAGAGGACTGATGCCAGTTAAATCCACTAATTGTAGTTGTAACAGTGGAGGCAAATGTTTTGGTTGTGTACAGTATGGATATAAAGCACGACTAAACATGGTCCCGCAGGGCCCAAGTGTGATTTTGGAGAAGGGAGTCAGCAAATTATTTCTTGCTGTAAAAAGCAAAAGAGAAGCGATAAATACATATGTTCTTCCACGATTTTGTGGTGTACCGTCTCTACGCGTCGACTGGTTCCTAGCAAGCAAATACCAATAGGTGACACTTTCTCGAAGAGAACTTAAAATTCAGCATAACTCAAATTTCTTGTCAAAAATACCATAGCTCCCTAGGACAATGACGAGTTTTACTCGAGATATCGAGGAGAGAAACAAAGTTTTGTTTAAAAATGCTCACATTTATTCGACCCTCCTTTCGTAATCGCTCAGCGGTGATGACTGCGACAGAGCGTACTTGTTGTGGTGTCGGCGTTGATGAATTTCGTGGAGGAGGAGGACGAAGAGGACGATCCTGGACAGAAACCGCTTTACGCGGGGCAACAACATTCGGAACAGGGCTTGCGGTTCGTTCTTTGTAGGTTCTGAACACATACTGACATCTCCAAATCTGAAGTCCAAATAAAGCTAACTTTGAGGCGATAAGAAACGCACGAGCTGGTTTTGCAGCTGATCGTGGTGGCTGAACTCTCTGTGCTGTCGGCTGAGATGACTTCAAACGGTTTGTGAATCGCTCACTGAATCCTCTCCAGTAATCACTGAAAGAGTTACTCAGTTACAGATTTCTGAATTCTCTCAAACTAATGGATTATGTAAAATTGCATACTAAATTTCATAGAGTTTCAAATCCACGCCGTCAACCCATTCCTCTTTAATCTGAGATACTCGTCTAACGCGTGATGACTGCGACTGAGGTTTTCTTCGCCGAACACCTGAAGAGCAGTACTTATAAAAGAAAAGTACAAACAGCGTTGGCCTGGTTCATTACTTTTCCGTCGTTCCCGTTCACTGCTCGTCCACGACAAATCATCTTCTTCATCGGCTCCATTGTCGTCGTCCAGAGGTAGAACTTCGATGGAAAGTCGATACCTGGAAATAGTCGATAAAGAAGACCAACAATGACGAATTCTTGGAAAATTGTTTGTAAAACCGGTCAGGATTCCCGACTGAGCAGGCGCTACTTTCTTTGAGAATTTAACGTTACTCCGCTGCTGTTCTCCCTACACAGTGCTTTCCATTTCGGTGCAGTTTGACGACGGGGGGGGGGGGGGGCATTTGCACTTTCGCTACTTCCCATCGACGTGTCGACCTATCTAGGCAGCCTCTTCTCGAGTTGACAGGTTTTACCATGATGGCTAGATGAGCTTGCTCCAGCTTCACAAGAGTTCACAGGTTTCGCCAGAGTGAGACTTGTAAACCGGAACTAGGGAAGCAATGATAGTACAAAATGCCCCCCCCCGTCGACAAACTGCACCTTCCGCTTCTTTATATAGTAACCATCAGCTTATAAATCTACCAGTCGGATCGCCCGGCTGTCGCCATGCGCTCCTCCTTCTGTGACATAGCCCGACTATCTCACCGACCTATCTAGGTAGCCTTTTTACGAGTTGACACGTTTTAGATGGTGGCTAGACGATCTTGCTCCAGCTTCACAAGATTCACAAGTTTTACCAGAGTGAGATTTGTAAACCGGAACTAGGCAATGGTAGTACAAAATGCCCCCCCCCGTCGACAAACAGCGCCTCACCACTCTGTTATTGCAAATCACAGACTGGTAAAAAAATACATGAGTTTAATATATTATCCAGGGTATGTACTTTAAAAACACGGGATAACAGACCTTTCATAAATGCATGGTGGGCCGTACTCCTTGTGGAGAGAAATCCATCGACGTTCATCGCGATCCGGAAAATGATTCACGACTCGTCTATCAGGATCCTGAAAACGACACTCTTTACACATTCGAGGCGAAGCCTATTTCGCCCAGAACTCACGTTCGTTGTTGTTTTTGGCTTATTTTTACAATTTTTTCTGATGTGTTAATTGTGTAAATGTATGCTAGTAGAATATAATCAGTCGCAAAAAGAACAAAAAAATATGCGCGTGTTTTCGCAATACTGTACGAATGACCGAAAACAGGGGTTTCCGCGTGTACTCCCGGGAGTACACGCCGCCTCGAACGTGTTAAAATACCTGTTCTGTAAATAATGAGCTCATTTCATTGAAGATATGAAAATGATCCTTGCGATAGCATCGGCAAGGGGATGAGCCTAACTTATTGAGCGTACTTTAGGCGCCCACTCTGAACGCAAAAAAAATTTGGCATTAAGACTGTTAGTAGGCCTGATATATTAGGTTGGCGGGAAAGTTCTGTCACATTTTTTCAAACTAGGCTTTCTTTTTATAGAGAGGCGTACAAGATCAAAATTATACAGCAATGTCATTGCGGAATCCTGCCAGTTTTCGAGCACTTCGTGGATGCCATCGCTTCACAATGGAGGCTGGCACGACGCAATGTTGGACATCATCTCAATGACTTGGGCTCGAGTCGTGGAGGTTTTCTCGGCCATATAACGGTTATGTCCGAGAGGTAACTAGCAGTTAGAATGAGCAATGTCTGGGGTACACCGGTGCAGGGGAGAGCCATCCAGCTCTTTTGCATGAAGTTCGGCTCGAACTTTTTTGGACAGAGGGGGCTGCACCATCACGTTGAAGACGGACTGTGCGGACGAATTTTTCCCTCTGATCGACGATTCGCCTCAGCTCTCGTAGCTGCTTTGCATACGGATCGACCAAGGACGCAGCTTCTTCGTCCAGCAGTTTACCGACCCACAGCTCCCTCAGGCTAAGTTCACAGGTATACCCAAACCTCACTTCGTCATTCAAACTGTAGGCTGCGGCTCTGAAGCTTTAGCGTCGTGGAAGGTTGTCTAATAATCGTAGACATCGTCCTTATGCAGCTCCATTATTTCGGCATCAACAGCTGTCATGCTGGCGCCAGGGCGGTAGAAGAAAGAGTTTGAGGAAGCGCTTGGAGGGGTCAGGTGCCAAAGGTAGCGGATAACATTCTTGTTCATATTGCACAATAAGGAGAAGCAGGAGTCAAGCCAGTGATACCAATAGAAAGACCATTCTTTGATGTATAAGTCTCACATTACCGGTTAACGCTCTTCAGGTAATTAGCAAATATTTTGGGTTCAAAAATATATGACAGAACTTTCCCGCCAACCTAATACCTTTCAAACTCTACCTTTATGACTGCATCCAAGGATTTGACTGACGGGAAGTTCACACTCAAGGGTGGATGCCTTTCGAGGAAAACTGTATCTCATTGTTGAGATGGCCAACCACTTACTTTACTTAGGAACTTAGGAGCCGGTTTCAGAGCACGCTTTCTATCCATGGGGCCCTAATACGCAATTTTGGGTTGCTGTAATTATAGCGATCGTACTCATCCGTTTTTTTACAGTCCACAATAATCACTGGGGCGCTGTTTGTCGACGGGGGGGGCATTTTGTACTACCATTGCTTCCCTAGTTCCGGTTTACAAATCTCACCCTGGTAAAACTTGTGAACCCTTGTGAAGCTGGTGCAAGATAGTCTAGCCACCATCCTAAAACGTGTCAACTCGAGAAAAGGCTACCTAGATGGGTCGGCACATCTATGGAAAGCAGAATGCCCCCCCCGTCGACAAACTGCGCCATCAGTAGGTGGAGACGCCCCCCCCTACATATACCTGATGGAGAACGTGGAGACCCCGCTCCCCCTACTATACCTGATGGAGAACGAACTGACAGCGCCAAATCCCGCTTACTAACCACGCTCATCAATACACGAGTGAAAAAGGGTGCTTGTACAGGGAACAGCATCATTGGGCGAGAGACATAGTGGGGTAGTACTCTTCCGCTGGGAAGGGGGTCGTATTTGATTGTTGTTGGGAGAGGGGTGGAGTTCGTATCTCCTTGAGCAGGAATTGCCGCGTCGGGAAAAAAATTTTGTGATATTATGCCTGTTTCCATGTGTTACTATTATAGAACCCGCTCACTCTCCTCCCGCTCCGACAGCGGTACTTTTGGGAAATTCCGCAAAAAAAATCCAGAAAATTGATAGGTTGTTGGGGAAGGGGGGGGGGACGTACTGACAGCACTACTTCCCACACCGCGAAGCTGTACCCTGTATTTGTGAACACATCTCATTTCTCCAAGTACCAAAAATTTCAAGCGGTGACAGTCCTTGGCAACTGGTGATACTTTCTTTCCCTTATGCTTTCTATGCTTTGTGAAGTCTTTTCATAGCTATAAAGTAGCTCACTAGAACCTTTCAAACACAGATATCAGAGCGAAGCGCCTCGTTCACAGCGCAATAATCTAAGCCTTCTTTCTTTTGTTCTGCTCTGAGCTCAATAAAATGCAGCAGAAATGGAACACGATCGAGAAAAACCTTACATCATCTTCCGGCTTCATATCCTGCCAGCGAACTGAAGCCCATAAAATCCGCAATTGCAGTGCCACAGCTTGCAACGACGAGCAGTTCACTGTTAACCATCTGCAACAGTTCAGCAGAAAATAAGAATAACAAATAAACGCTCTGATAAGGAAGATAACAAGAATATCAACAATGAAGTAGTAGCAAATCGATCCGCATAACTAAAGGACCACATATAGCAAAACTGTTGGACAACTAACCTCCAACATAAATCAAAACAGGGACGAGGCGTGGGATAGTTCCAGTATTGCAGGTTTCCTTTCGCTGTTGCCGAGAAACTGGGGACATAAATTGCTTTACGACCTCCACTTTTCGCCAAACGCCGAAGCGTTCTTAAATACAACGTAATAAAGCAAATATAACTTAGGTGAAACATCAATGAAAACAATCATTCGGTGAAGAAGGGATGATAAAATGTAGGCTTACACTTGTGGTAAGACGAAAATGCTTGTGCGCTTAGACCCTCGAGAAACAAACTTGTTCACTTTAGGCAACGGCCACGGTAGATCCTCCCCCAAAACACCCTTCAGCGGGGTAACTGTTTTTGACGGATCGTACGCCTTCACTACACCAGAGCACACACCTGAAACATTATTTAGTTGAAATGGAGAAATCGAGGCTACATTAAAGACAATATTGGCGATTGTGCATAGTGGATGGTGGTGTTCGATTACAATCCTGTAGTCACCTAATGACTCACTAGGAAAGAAAAAAAAATTCTCGGACAAATCCTAAGTAGGGGTCTAGCAGTCCTCACTTTACGAGTTGTTTGGACCTGTTTGTTTCGAGCCAGCAAAGCGATATGTCCGCCTCTGGCTCAGTAGTCGTTTCTTCGCGTCATCCAATGCTAGTACCATCTAACAGTGAAAAGAAAACGAAAAACACTAAGCAAAAACTAAACTCGCGGCAGAAACTGTACCTGAGTTTCGGTAGGCGGGACAACTATGGAGGCGTCAGAAACACTTCTGAAAGGTCGCAGCGCCTTCGTTACCTTTGTGGAGCCGCGAAAGTGGGATAATACTGGAGACTGAGGGCCAGGTTACTTATACATGGGTGAATGCTTACGAATTGCTCTAATTGGGATTGTCTAAGCTGTAAAATCACAAACCTGGTGCAGCATCAATGGAAGAGCTGGGGCGCGTGACATCAGTTCCCTGCTGACGACATTCGAACGAGTAGCATGCCTGGTAGCCAGCACTGGCGTCATCGGAACATACAGATCTATAACAAGCCAAGAATTTCGTATTTATGAATAAATGTTAAATATGTCTCGAATATTATACATAGAAAATTGTATTTGCTACCTGGGAGGAATTCCCATGCGACAGCTGGGAGAATAGCATGGGCAGCTCTTCCTTCGCTCACCCATTACCTCCTGCATCGTCCTCCACTGCTTCAAACGGGCTGCTATTTCTTCAAGCCGACTTATCTTGTTGTCCCTTGTTGACTCCTATAAAGTAATTTCACAAACGACGCTAAACAAACCGAGCAAGCTCACTATCACCTTCACGTTTTCGGAAGAGCACTCTGCTTTGGAAGGATGGCTGCAAGGCGATTCCCGGATGTCTCTAACCAAAGTACGCGAAATCCAGATCCACCCACCCAGTTCTCCTCGCCCATAAACGCGGTACTTTTCATCCTGCAAAATGAACATGACTGACTGTAAAAGCCAATGAGGAATGAAACTCACCCTCATCCTAGTTAACTCTCGACTGATTCCATGAGGCATTCTCGTGTGCTTCACTATAATGATGTCGTCATCGAGAGCATCAATCGCTTCCTAAACTGGCGGAACATGGAACAAATACCAGGTAGAAGACATTTAACTTGTTACCCTTTCTTCTTTCTTCCTTCGCTGAGCTTCCTTCATCATACGCTCACGATCCTCCACAGTCGTACGCGTTAATCGAGTATGACCAAGATTGTTCCACCACTGTGGTAGGAAAAGAGTACGCCGCATGCCGCACTCTAGCCGAAGTAGTAGATCTCGAAGTTTTCGCCATTGCGTTGTGGGAGAGTCCAGGTCCTTCAATTAATCACATAACGAAAAAGGTAACTCTAACAGTTTATTCCTCCTAGGAGAGTTCGGACTAGCGCCTATCCCTAAGGCAGCATTCAGAATAGGTGAATACTATTGACGCCCTACAACGCGCTACCATTACCGCAACTTCTAGTGCTACAGACATGAACGCGGTGTTCACAGTCCAGATTCACGAACCCGACGAATCGAATCGACCGGGAGTATCGTCACCCGCTCTGACGAACTGTAGAATTCAGCGCCAACGTGAGGATAGCTACACTGCGAAGCATAATCATAGTTCCACCCATGAATCTCACAAAATCCCGTCTTACACGACGTTTTCAAAAATGCCCCATACAAAAAATGTGGTAATTACCAATACCAATTCGCATGCCAACACCAAACTCTAGCTTGAAAAAATTTTTCGTCAATTTTTTCAAAAATGGTCGTTCTGACAACGCAGCAAAAGTATAGTTCCACCGCATATTTTCCGATGCATCTCATTTTTGTTAGGTAAAACTTCTCATCATTGACTTCTTGCCTCTTCTAGGCTATGGCAAGTGGAACTTCATTAATGGACCTCGAAAAGGGACAGATTATCACAAAGAAGTCTCAAAAACTGTTGAATCGTCGAATGGCGCGGGATTCGGGCTGCACTCATCATGCTATCAACAATTTTTCAAGGGACCTACAAGATACTTGAGTTGAGAAGAGTCTGGATATCCAACTCTGCAGTGTCGTGTCGGAAATTAAGTCATTTCGGAGGTTAATGTCTCGAAGGATACTGTTAGGCGTGTCTTGAAAAACTCCTGAGTTCACCCACAGGAGGAATATGAGTTAGGCACTGTTTCTAACAAAAAACCATCGCGAAAACCTAATTGGCTTTGCTCGAAGATGTTGCCGAACCCAATGGAGTGAGGTTAGCTTTTGGCTGCGGTGCCCTACTGCTTGTCTGTGTTGTTTTTTAGTTTTTTTTTTCTCGCGGTCGTGTTTTCTGATGAGAAAAAATTCAACTGCGACGGCTCCGACGAAAACCGATTCCGCTGGCACGACCTGAGGGAAAGATAAGTTTCATTTTTCCGGGCAGAAATTCAAAGGATGGTCTGGGCTGCCATCGCATCAAGGGAACGTCTGAAACTGCGCTCCGTATGAAAAAAGAAATGATTTCTTCCGTCATCTAAAAGTCATGCGACGACGTCTCCTTGCTTTCTGGCGTAGAAATCAGCAAGAAAGTCCTGTTTTCATGCAAGATAATGCACCAGTTCATGACAGTCGAAGCACTCGAGCGTGGTTCAGTCGTCACCAAACCGCTCTTTTGCCCTGGCCAGCGAGTAGCCCCGACTAAACCCAATCGAGGATGTGAGGGGCTTCATGGTGCGTATGATCCATGAGAGTAATGCACAATTCCACAAGGTCCGTGAGCTTAGGGAGTTAATCATTGGGGCAGTCGGCCGAAAGCCTACTTAAATCTCTAATCGAACATGGGCAACCGTATTTTCCAACTTAATTGGAGAAATAGAGTTCCAATAGATTACTGGATCAAAATTTATTCATTTTATTGTACACTTGTTGTTGGAATATTCGATTTGTTCGGTGGAACTATCATTTTGCTGCGTTGTCAGAACGACCATTTTTAAAAAAATTTTGAAAAAAATTGTTTTTCAAGTTGTTTGCTTGTTGGCATACGAGCTGGTAATTAAACGTTTTCTGTATGGGGGCACATTGGAAAACTTC
>MU912302.1:40625-59272 GCA_036418165.1 Cooperia oncophora
TTGCTATCGATCGGTACTGGCCGCTAGCGTTTCGTAGAATATAGCGTAACAGGAGGGTAGGTGTTGCCTCTCTCGAGGTAAAAGGGTAGGTATTGCCTCTCTTGACAGTCTGGACCCTTCTTTTCTCCTATACTCTCACAAAACACTAGCGGCTTTCTATGGCTGAATTTTTATAGCAGAGGAGCGTAATTGCAAAGGTAGTGCGATTGCGCGTCGACGCCCGTCATCGCAAAGTTTAAAGGCTGCGTAATCTCATTTTAGGTAGTGTCCTTTCTAGATGTTTTAGAAAGTTTGTTCAACTTGTTTCGATTTGCGTACTGCATGTTCTCGTTTTCAACTAATTACGATGAGTTTTGTTTTCAGTTTTACATATATTATTTATATTTTATATAAAAGTATACAGATCCATCAAAAAAAAACATTTTTGCAATGAAACGACAAGTATAACAACCTTTTTGAAAGACGGTAATGCATCCTGCCATTTCCGTTGCATCAATTCGATTGGAATTTTTCTCAACATCTTCCCTATCGTCCATGCAACGTAGAGTGTTTGCAACTTCTCGCTTCCGTAGAGATTATGCCCCTTCGCAATAGACCACTGGAAAAGCGAAATGGAATAAAAGAGCTTCCTGCTGTTAGATGAAGCGATTCTTGGAAAACATAAATAGCAACGGATGATATTTACGAGCGAGACAACACCCGCTCTGCTTCAAGCCATAACATAGAAGGACAACACTTACCTCGAAAGCCCATTCTCCTTCTTCCATCAGCGAAAACTTGGAACACAAATACTTCTTTTTGTCAACCATTTTCTTTTTAGTCATAGGATGTTCACCAAATTTATGCTCAACGAAGAAGTTCGTATATTTGCTGAAACATACATCGTCAATCAGAGCTGGCTACTTTATCCGTCAATGGCGCTGAATTTACCTAAAAGAATTATCATCAGAAGGGCAACCCATCCTGAAGAGATTCGACGGGTCAGGGCGCAGATTATCCCCTGAGTCGGACTTGTTGAGTTGCAGCAATTCGCTCTCTTAAATGAAGAGCCATTACATTGTTAAGTCCCAAAACAATTCAAATGAATAATTAAATAAGTTCATTCAATAGAACAGTAAAAGAACAAAAGGGGATCCCAAGAATGAGGCAAAGATCGTTGCTTGGAAGAAACCTGATGTTTACGCACAACGTGAATTTACCAACCTTCCACATTACCGCTCCAAAAATTGTTCACAAGACGACCTTGAGATAATCCCAGCATCGTTTTGAAGTAATCAATCAATGTAGCGAAAGGTTTCTGTAAAGGTTAGTTTTCACGTGAAATTCATAAATCATAATTTAAGAACCTACTTCGTCCTCTTGTGTCGGTTCCTCTTCAGAGTCCTCCATTTTCATACATCCATCAGACTCACCAGACAAAATTTCAGCCATTAAGTACACTAAAAAAAGAGTTCTAATCCGGCCGGGGGGGGGGGGTAAGGGAGTGGAGAGTACAATGGCGAAACAACTCACTATTGTCCTGTTGCAAATAAACCTCTGCTGGCAGTGGTTTATTTGAACTGTAATTATCTCTGTACAAAGTATCTCTACGATCAGACGACAGTTCCAAAGTTACAGACATCTGAAAACAGCGGGTACTGTAGTAAGCACAGCTGAAGGATAAGTAAGTAGGTCATACCTGCTCCAATATGTCACTGAGTCGTTCAAAAAACACCTGACACAGATGATACTCGTAGAGAGACGGATCCATCGCCTTTACTAGCTGATAGAACTGTGGCGCTGTTGAATAATATCGTAAATCAGATTCATCAACATTATGCCTGAACAGGACAACGATACGTAATAAGGCCATGTTCATAACTTGCGACCATGAAGAAATGCAGAAATGCAGAAATGCGGAATCTGCAGAAATGACGAAAAGCATTACATACGTATCGATTTGAAGAAATGCGAAATGCAGAAGTGCGGAATCTGCAGGAAATGACGAAAAGATTAGATACGTATCGATTTTCCGCAATTCGCATTTCTGCATTTCTTCAAATCGATATGTATTTAATGCTTTTCGTCATTTCTGCAGATTCCGCACTTCTGCATTTCTTTACGGTCGCAAGCTGTGAACGCGGCCTAATACGGAAGAACACAGAAAACCAAACACCAGCGATTTCCCTTGGATGTAAAAGTTATTTTTTACTCACACGAATATTCTCCTCGCCACAAACCAATAAAATCGGCCATGACGGTCCCGCCCGATGGGTTCCATCCGCAAAGGTTGCTTTGATGGAAACTCGTCCAACGGCAAGCAATCTTGTACTCCTCGTACCTAACAAGAACAAGGTAACAGGAGAAGGGAAATTAGGAAAACAAGGAAAACTTGAACGAGAATAAGCATTGTGTAACAACTGAATGCCTCTTACCTTGTTCTTATCGCAGAGCTCACAGGACCATTCGTCGGGTTTGGTTTCAAGATTGATACAGGTAGCATGAAAAACTGCCTCACAAGTATGACACTGGAGCACATCACCACCTTTGCAGCATGAACGGCATGTCTCCTCGTGCTGAAAACAATGACTTTCAACAAAGAAACACACTGGAGAAGGAAGCCAAAAATTCACCTCAAGGCGCCCACCAGTGGCCACCACAGTCTTTTTATACTCATTGGAATAAAGGAATCGATAACTAAGAAAGGTAATAAGGACTAAGCGTGTAGGGAAATCTACAAACGGATAATTGGGGGTATTAACCGCTTCCATGACTTCAACTGGAACATTTACGTCGCTTGAAAGGTATTGTCGCAGTACCTAAAAACGTTCTGAGTACAAGGACATGTTCAACATGGACATGAACGTGACAAATAAATAAAAAAATAACATGTTCGTGGTAAAGAGTTAGCGAATGCAGGCATCTTCTCAACATAAAGTCAAAGTCATTAGTGACATTGGGCCCCGCACAAGAGATAAAGAGGTGGAGTGTTAAGTGGCGCGTTTATCATCGCATGGTTCGGTCGCGCATGGTCTGGTTGTCAAATCACGAATAGGCTCCCGCTCAGGACAACCTGTGGAGCCCTCTATTCCTCCGGGGACGGTAAATTGGTACCAGATTCGTCTGGGAGGATAAAACACTGACTTGTACATCGGCTGGCCCCCGCAAGTCATTGTATAGGCCACATCGCATTCAATAAGCCACTACGATTCTGAATGGAAGTAGAATGCGTGCCGCATTCCAAATGGACTGATGAACGGCGCAGACTTTGGCTTTTCTTACTTCAAAAGTCCCGTTTACACTTTGCGGTAAGAAGAATCCATAAATTAGAGATTAAGCGAATCAGGAGCACGCGCAACTGTAAGTATAGGAATCGATTTTGAGAATGCGGGATTTGCAGGAAGCACGAAACGGGCGCAAAGAAAGACAAATATCGTTCTGAAGAATACTTGAATTGAGGAAAGTCAATCACAAGAAGACGCGTTTTGACTGGTTTATCAAAAGGTAACGATTGGATTCATTTGGCTTCCATCTAGCCCTTTAGCGATTCCTTCCGATTCGCGGATCCTGAGCGGGTCTTGTAATTTCCTTTGCACGTATTTTTCCGCTTTGCGGAAATGCTACATTCGCAATGTATGAACAAGGCATAATGTCCTGATAGAAAAACCTAATAAAAATGCAGGAAAGAAAAGTTTGAACACTTACTTCTGCATAAGTCATTGGTTCTAAGCAGGCTGTAATAATATTGTACGCGTTATTCGTTTCATTTCCAGAAAAGTGAACCTAAAACGTAACAATCAGCAAAGTAGGAAAAGGTTATCGTGGAACGCTTTTCCGCGAAAAATCTTTCACCTGCTCTTCATCATCATTTTTGAAACACATCCTAAGGAGGACGAGGTGAATTTCTGACAGCAATCGTGAATTATCCGAAGAGGACAGAGCTGCACAGAAATCTTCAAACAAAAAAGGCGACAGCCGTAACGTACGCCAGTAACTACGCAAAAGTTCATAAAGCTAAAATAAAAAAATTTATATGATTCAAACAGAAACCAACAATTGTATTCACCTCTACCACATCCAATAAATATTCGCTAGGCACAGGAATGTCTTTACTGCTTTCAGGAAGTGTGAGTGGAGGTATTTCAGAGGAAGGCAGATCAATCCATGGTATACGTGAGCATTCCGCCTGTAAACAAATATAGCCTTTTAGGCTAGAGAAGAACTATGAATGACACTCATTAGCAACAAGTGCGTATAGGAAAAACCTCATAAAACATTAGAAAAAAGTTACAAAAGGTGATCATGCCACATAAGATTCCACTGAAATGAAACGAAAAAGAAAAACAAAAAAAAACAGAATCCAAGATATAGATTTATGGGTACCTTAGCAAAAATTCTATTGAAAAATGGGCGCTGGTCGGTTTGAAGGGACATGTAGCATCTTGCGAATTTTTTTGTCTCGTTCTTGTTCAATTACACGTCTCACCCTGGTGCAATCTTCTCAAGTGTAAACGAAGTTCCAGCTACTGCATACTTTTACAGTAATTTACAGGTCTCCACTGGAGGCATCGGCGGTGTGTCGATGGGAACCAGCAAAATGCTCCCACCAGGCCGAAATGCGCCAAGAATGATTTAAAAGTACCAAAAACGGAAATGTAGGGCTGGTAAAATCAAGTGCCACACAGTCAATCTTCATTAATTCGGAACTGGGTTGATGGTTGGTGAGGGTGGAAAATTCGCGCTTACAAGGGAGGTCGTTCAGGCCGTGGTGAGCTTTTTCAAAACGATTTGTTGCATGTTGTAGGGGTCCATACAAGGACCACACAGATGGGTTTCATTTTTGCTAAACGCTATTGGGAATGTCAAAAAAGGAATAAAAACAAATCGCTTAAAATACGCAAGTTTTATCATCTCATTCGCATCTGTTTCAGCTGTAAAGCAGAATACATAGAGTTTATAAAGTGTTTCTCAACTAGACATGAAAAAGAACATTGAATAAGGTCGAAATACAAGTGCCTTACTTGGCATACAGTGAGGTACACTGCAATTTCTTTAGGGGCTTATGCAGCATCCCTTCGCGCTCGCAGTGGCCTTTTAGCGCCACGCTGGCCCCAGATCACGTCGGCGCCATAAATAATTGTCAGAATCGTGATCAGGGCCATTGATTACCCCTGTTTAAGAGGTTTCAGCGAAAAATTTTTTTTCGAGTTTCTTTAGTGGTCATGGACCTGACCATTTGGATGGCAGTGACAGGCGAACCCTCCGTTAAGTATCCTCTCTGGCAGACGAACCGCCAGAAATTTTTCATTTCTTGCCCCTCAACTTCAGTAGGTCTTCATAGAACATCGTGCTAGCTTCGGAGCCACTAAACGAGCATCCTGGATCTTTCTTCACTTTTACCGTCTATGCTTTCGACAAAGAACTCGTTACCACTTGCCCGGAGAAAGGTTTTTGTTTCTCATATCAAAGGTATGAGAGGAGTGCAGTGTATGTGCGTCACTTTTACCGTCTATGCTTTCGACAAAGAACTCGTTACCACTTGCCCGGAGAAAGGTTTTTGTTTCTCATATCAAAGGTATGAGAGGAGTGCAGTGTATGTGCGTCACTTTTTTGTGTAGTTTTTAATTCTGCGTCTGCATACTAGCAAATGAAAAGCTTCCTCTTAACGATGTTGGATAACGACTCCTTGGGGGGGGGGGGGGGGGGGGGGGGGGGCTGATAGCCACTAGCTGGAGACATGGCCGGCAACATAACACAAAAAGCTCGGGAAAATTTTTCTCGGCGTAACTCTATACGTAGGGGTAATTGATGGTCCTGATCACGGTTCAGATACTTATTTTTGCAGGCCATCTGGGGCCAGTATGGCGCTAAATAGCCCCGCCGCGCAGACTGACAATGATGGTAGTACGAGAAAGCCTTTGCACCAAATTAGCGACACATTGCGCCATATTCAAAAATGAGTGTCGTGTTCATGATCAGAGCATCGGATAACCGCCGTAACCCAAGTTTCATGAAGAGTTTTTTCGATAGTATTTCGCGAGCGTAATAATTGAGTGAGGCCTATTTGTGAACCGTTCCCGCATGGAATGTGCCTTCAAATGGCGTATATCCGGGTCATACACATTATGGGGCATACAGGAATACAAGAAGCAAGAAATGTGAAAAATGCAAAAATTGTGTCGGCAAGGGGATCCGATCCATAAACCCACCGACCGAGAGCCCGTCGCACTATCCACCACACCATCTGCCACTGCGACACTGGAGATACAGGACCTGTTGAAGAGATATGCGCAGATGACCGGAAAACTCCAATGCAGCTCACCGCATGCCAAGTAGACCATTTGGATTTTGACCTTATTTTGCGCTGTTTTTCATGCCTGCTCAAAGGATACCCTACATACTATACCCTGTCAACGCTACAGCTAGAACAGAGGCGAATAAGGTGGTTTAAAAAGCCCATTCTTTTCGAATTGTTTTTGACCTTTTTTTGACATTCCCAGAACCGTTTAGCAAAAATGAACCCCATCGCTATGGTCCTCGCATGGACCCCTACAACATGCAACAAACCGTTTTGAAAAAGCTCACCACGGCCTGAACGACCTCCCTTGTTAGAAACGGGTCTGTTCCTTCGGAGCTGGCATGACGGTGATGAGTGCAGGAGAGAAGCCCAAAGGAAGTTCTAGTGGGCACGAAGGACCCGCCATTCTTAGAGTCGGAGAGCCGCAAATATACCACATTTAATTCTGGGGCGCTCTATCCGGTCCTTTCAATCACTGCATTCAGCAGGTCGATAGAATTTTGCAGGGATTCTCAAGATTTGCGCATGCAAGGACGACTGACATAAGCGGTAAGCATGATTACACGCGGTAGATCTCCACAGGTGACTGTTTCCGCCCGAAATTCACCTTTTCCTGTTGTCTTAGAAAGTGGAAACTAGAAATGCCAACCACAGTGGGTATAATGACAAGATCTAGCGTGGAAAAACTCAGAATGCGACCTCCCTCCGGTGTGCGACATTACATCAATCTTCCTTTGCGACTGAGTGTTCATAGGGTAGGAGATGGCAGAAAGGAGATTTCTTTCCGCATTTCACCGAGACTTGCAGTATTGTGTTACCATAAGTACCCGATGTAGACGTTTCCCCTCAAACTGCTGATATTAGCAAAGGAATAACGGGAGGGAAATCACACTGAAAACCGCAACCTTCCTATGCCCTTCAAAAAATAAAACACATTGTGTGGTCATAAATAGGTAAAAGTTAAAGCAAATGAACGAGCAAATGTCAAAAGGATAAGGAGGTAATATACGAAAAATATGAATAAAAACAAATCACTGTAGACATACCGCATCTTCCTCAGAGTATTGAAAGGTTTCATCGTTTGCGAAACAATCGGTGTCCTGCTCATCTTCGAGGAACACTTGCGACTCTGAATATTGATGTTGCTAGGATAAATCCTTTAATTTGACAATCCAGTCTCTGAATAGCAGGCTTAGCGAATTATACACAGGTAGTAGAACGACATAGACAGAAAAACAGCAAGCTTATCGTCCTGTCTTACAGAAAACTTATTTAGACCGAAGGAAAACTCGGTCGCAACAAAAAAAGGGAAACAAAATAGTAGGGAGCATAATCGTAAAACAAGGTTAAAAGGGATATAAAATAGTAGGGAGCAGTCGTAAAACAAGGTTATGGTGAGTGGAACCAATGGAAATGGAAACCGAATAATTCACTGATACGTAATCAGTAGCTTGCATGAAACAGCGACTGCTCATAGAACAATGTTTTTGAAAAACAAGACACATATTAAACTAGAACTGAAATTTGAACTGAAACTTTACGGCAGCTTTTCGAGCGCCTGCCAGCGTTTTGAGCGTTTGAGTCTTTGTAGCGATCAAGGAAATACAGTTATCGATTATCGCTGAGAACGGATACTCAAATCGCTAACAAACCCTATACTTTCCTAGTCGATAAAAAACCCTAAACGCTGACGCCGAGTCCGAACACATTCTAAGAAACATCGACAACGCCAAGTCGTGAAATCCGGGGAATACCGAATGAAAGAGCTTGTACAGTTCCTTACCCAATAGAAAACGCTAACAGGAAAAAGTGAGAAACTCTCCCAGATGTCAAAGATAATCAATCAGCTGCCAAAGCGAGAACCTTGTGGTGGGACTGTCACACAATCTCGTCGCCATCTAGCTCAACGTCAATTCTGCCTTCAATTAGTCACTGCACTGCGAAAAAATTCACGGTCACTGTAAACTTGACAGTGGATTTTTCACCCACAAGGCATGCCATAGGAGCGATTTGATAAGAAAACAGAAAACAAACGTACAGCAAATAAAACACCAAAAAACAAAATGAAAGAATTCACAAGCTAACAGACATACGTGATGTTATAAGCGAATACTCCTCTTCACTAGAAGATGATTCAGTTTCAGAACACGATACATAATCGTACGCTCGATCTTCATTGTCGTCAACCTCCCATGGTCTGGAGTGCTTGCTTTTGGCAGAAGATCTTCCCTTTCCGACCCTAAAAGTCCTGTTTTGAACTGAAATTCGAGAAGGTGATATAACTATAGTTGAAGAGGTAAACAGCAAAACACTACTTGGCAGAGTATTCGGAATATCGCTTGAAGAGAAGTGTTTCCAATCAAAGAGGGCCCCAGAACAGAACCTTAGTTTTGAAGGAGTTCTTCATTAAATATCTTCGAACGAACAAAATAGTTTTGCTAAAACTAGTGACCAACCGTTCTTCAGTTAAACAGAACGTCTGGCGAATTTGGTGGAAGCGCAATACAGGTTCGCCTACAATCCATATCCCGAAGATGGCAAGGGCGTGGCTGCCCACCTCACATAAGCGTTTTGGGGACTGCTTTTTAGATGTGAGAGTTCCCTTTCGGGACAATTACTGTCATTTCTTAGCTCATTACAAAACATAAGGATTGTCGTTTCAAGTAGATCCCGCCAAAATCGTATGCATAGTTATTATAAAATGGAGTACGCAGCCAAACATCCTTACGCCTTGGTATGGAGCGTAGAAGCAAGAAACGAGCCCTCAAGGCTAGCAGACTGTATCATTACTTATAAATAAATAAATAACTAAAAGTAAGCAAATATCGAAGAAACCTCAGCGAACCTGGTTTTTCCCTCCACAGGAGCTCTGGTTGACGTCTGAGACTTCGATTTCGATCCCGATGGTCGCCCCCGCTTTTTTGGTTGTGATTTGGTGGTAGATTTTGCTGGTGTAGCAGCTTGCGATACTTCTTGTGCCTGTGCTATAGCCCTCCTCCTGAGGCTGATTCGAAGCGAAGGAGCTCGTTCTGTCACCGGGAGTGCAACTCCGGGCATTGACGATCTTCTGCAGCTCCGAAACTGTAAATACAACACTGCTAGTAACTTGGTAAGCACTGAAAGCACGTAACGAAAAAACGGCGAGCCTATGGTAAACAGAAGATTTTACACGGAATTAGCTCACCGAATGACTATTGCCTTAATCGGCAGATGCATGCTTTGCTAGTAATACGAATAAGAGTCTGTGTGTAACCTTTTTCATCTCAAAACTGACTACTTTGGTTAATTTTAATTCCCTGAAACTGCAAATCTGTTGACCATGGCGCATTAGATTCACACTGGAGCATACACGCTGACTTAGGAATGGATGCAGCGGCATCCCGCGCGGCAACTGCCAGTCTGATGCTATTTTTTTAATCGCAATGTACGGCCCATCGAAAAATCCGGGTAAGTTTCGAAATTCCGCACTTTCGTGGAGCTGTACGCGCATGAGTAATTCCAAGTCAATCTGGAGCCCCGGCTCTAGTCCAACTCATACTTTCCTATTGGAAACGGGAAATGTCATATAAAATCCCTACTATAAGTGTTGAATAGAATAGTAAAGTGGTGATGAGGAAACTGGCCGAGGAAGGCAGCTCCGGCAGTCGTCGTTTCGCAACCGCCGCGCTGACCCGCACGCCTTTCTCTGACTGCCTGCACCCTCTCCTAAACACCCGACAGAAAAATCCAAACCTTAGAACAACTTTCTACAAAAGTCCAAGCAAATCCACAGATAACATTCCTCATCTGAATCATGACGTCACGGACGACTCACGTCATCTGGAGGGCTACCGTACCACACCTGCGCTGTTTCCTTGGAAAGCGCGCGCCACAGTAACGCTATTCGTGTCAGGACGCACATTTGGAAAAACCGCGGAATTGCACATTTCAACCGGAAGCTTAGTGAAAATTTGCTTCAGACTACAGGCAACAGCTTCGTGTTTCTTCCTTTCATCATCTGAAATTGTTCATTCTTGTCATCTGGAAGTGAAACTGCTTTTTTTCCTTGTTGGAGCACTTTCTGATGGTTTTTTGCGACATAACAGAAATAACCGTGAATATTTTTGAGGACCACGTTCTCTTGCGTTGCATTAAACAAATAGTTGAAGCTGATGGAATGAGGCACTGTGCAGCTTGCGGTGTCTTTTTTATTTTTTTTTTTTTGACGGATGTTTTTTGCGAAGGTAACTCACGATTCCCTCAATTAATTCTGGGTGCTAGCCGAATGCGCGGAGAACTTTCAGTGGACACTTGAAAGCGCTGTAAACATTTTTCTTTTGTAATGAAGGGGCTTTTTACCAGTATTATTTCAGATGTCATCCTCTGGTATTATGGACTCGTCAACCATGAATAACGATGCCCGTTCTGGCGAGCTGTTTTCGTTTTTCGATAATGCAATGGATTATTTTACGGTGAGTTTTTTATTGGTAACTTCATGGCGATCGTGTGTTGTTCCTGATTATCTTTCGAAATGCTGCATGGTGGGGGTCTGTAAAGACTTACAGAGTTGGTTGTTAGGATTGTTAGGAATTCCATTTTCACCACTGTAACTACCGACACTGAACTTTCTGTCGGAAGCGCCTGTTTAAAAAAAACTAGACTTTGTTACATGCACTGCATTTTATCCAGAATATCTTAAGGTAACTCGTGAAGAAGCGTTCGAGAAGCTCTTATCAAGAGCTAACCAATTGCCTCGTAAATTTGAAAAGTCAAAGATATGTTGCGAGCAGCTCAAGCAACGTAAGTGTTCGCATATTTGTTTCCAATAGATTTGGAACATTTTCTGCAATTTCAAGTTTAATTTTCTGTTCATTAGGGTATCTGACAAAGCTGAGATCTGTTGAACAACGTTTGGAGCAGATGAATTCACTCAAGAGAGAATTGACAAGCGAATGCGAAGAGCTGCAACAGAGAGAAAGTTGTCTTGGGAGTGAGATAGCCGACTACCAAGTTAAACGTGAAGGTTTTTTTTTGAATATTTACTTATTATCTTTCTCATCAGTTTGGATGTGTTGGTGATTGAATCGCGACTTTATCAATGATTATCTTGAAGCAACTCAAAATAACGGGAGACAGTAAGAGGTGGCAGGTGTGCTCTCTGAAGATCGCACTCATCCACACAAAATGAGAGCGCGTGAATTTAACTTGTTCGTTTGATGGCTGAGTTGATGCTCAATCCGCTCAGTCCTTCCACTTTTGCAGAGCACAGGGCTAAAGGATGAATTTTTCACCCTTGATTGCTCTTTTTGGAATGCGCCACGCGTTACACTTGTATTCGAACTCAATAGTTTATTAAACGCCATATTTCCTTTACAATTATTTGCGGGAGCCAGCCGATACGAAAGTCAGTGATTTTATTATTCCAGACGAATTTGGTACCACTTTACCGTCACGAGCGGATGGAAGGCTGCTGGTTTGTAGAGGAGCTAAGCAGGAATTTTATCCCGGACCGTGCGTGTCTTCGCACGTACTCAAGTAAAAGTTGTCGTCGAGAATAATAATGCATGAACCCAATACTACAATGGACACCATCGCGAAAATGTAGCGTTTAGCCTTTCTAGTTCGGAAACTTGTTTGTCTAGCCCGCTTTCGTGTTCTTACACAGTGGCAAAAAATAGCTTCGAACAAGCTACAAAACTGTATTTTCAACTGTTCTAACCTGGCTGATCGATTTGAAACCTACAAAAAAGACCTTTGAAGCTCCGCTTTCTTTCGTGTCCAGACGTTTTGTTTGGACAAGGTAGTCCTGTCCGGAAGCATGGAGGATGTACTACATTTGCACCTAGAAACGGGTGAGAAAAGCCGACCTGACCGCGACGATGCCACGGTTCCCCATTGGCCACGGCAGCGCCCAACTTTCATATGCTACTAGCTGATGAGGTCTTTGTTCTGCTACTGACTCTCCAATTTGTGCGATGTTGTGATACAGAAAGAGCTAATACCAGCATGAGAACCATCCGACCACGCCCCTTCTTCGCCGTACACGCGTGCAACGCGGTTCAGAATGGGGTTCTATATGGACACATCAGACGCTTTCTGCTTTTTTCTTCACTTTTATTTTACCTACCATCTTACCGTTAGTATTTGAGCCGCACAGCCATTTTTGCACGTGGAACGAGTTTTGCATTTACAGAAGCACCCTGAAGCGGCAGTAGCAGCTAGGTAAATTTTAGGTTGAGCAAATATAAATTTTCGATCACGAAAAAGTCACTATGAAAACAAGAGTTGAGCAATTCATTTTGGGGCTGGTCTCCATTATCACCAGTGACTCTTGGCCGTTACTCCCTTACATAATGAAAGAGTTCGCTCCCTTGGCTGTGACCCGAAGAAATTGAAGACTTCGCTCAGGTTTCTTCAGTCTTTCAACTTTCTCCCCCCCCCCAGCAAGTTCTGCATGGAACGGAACCAATAGTATTCAGATGGTGCATCATAATGGCAGTGTGACACGTGAAAAAGTACTGCCAGATGAGTGTCTTCTGCTAAATGATGTTCCCGTCGGGTATGTGAATGTTGTTGCGAAGGTTTTCTTGGTCATATCACCAACTTTGGGCGGCCGCCAGTTTCATTCTGCAGTTGTTTGATCAGTGGCATATGTAATAGATCCTCGGCCTCTTTGTCACATCTGATTAGTACCACTCGCTTATGTCTCTCTGGTCTAGTCCGGTGACAGGAGTAGCACCGAAGGGCTTTCGTGCTCTTCGATGGCTCACGCATCTATTTTGAAGTCCCCAGAAGCATCTGGAGCAGTGGTTCTCCGTTATCTACGTTCCGCTGGAAGACACAACCATTGGGGTTGTCATCACTGTGTAAAGTAGCACAGTACAATGTAGTGGCACAAGCATACATGTTGAAGAGTTTTTGACCGCTGTATTCTCAGGAAGTTTGATACTGATAAAAATAAATTCGGAATGAAGGCTCTATTGGCCGATGCTACGGTGCTCTTCTGAACTGTAATCATGTAACTGCCGTAATTGGAAGGCAGAGAAGAAGGGAAGTGATGGGGCGCGCATCATTATTTTCTTAACCCAATATTTAGTTGGGTAGCCACTCGACATCACCAAGAACATTCGTTTTTAGGGGCATAGAGTTCCCCAGGTATAGTTCACATGATTTCTAATGATGCCCATGAGCATTCGATACCATTCTCCTAGAAGTGCGCCACACAGCTCATCTGTGGAAACGACGCATGCGCGCTAACTAGCGCTTCAAGATAGCTCGTATATGCACGACGGGGTTGATATACACTAGATATCACTATATCATCCATCATTGGCTGTTTCCTCCTAAATTGATCTCTACCCGATCGCCATTGGTAGAGCAAGGGAGCCGAAGGACTCGAACCGCGCTGCTCACGCCGCCTTCGACAGTCCGCAGGGATGAGGACTGTACACTCGGAAGCCCTGAGATGTAGGCGTGGCATGTACTTCAACTGAATGTGGCAGTGGCAGTGCTTTTGGAGAGATATTCTCAATTTTTACAATCGTGGCCGTGTATCTGTCCAGTATTGAACAAGTTGTCTCAAACTGAAATATCCCACGAGTAACCCATTCCGTCCATATACAAATGCCACGCCTTCTCCTTCTCAGCGATAAGGTGTGCACATGTTTGACTCGTGCTTTTGTGCCATAACGGTTTCTTTACATACTTTGATGTTTGCTGGGATCTTTTTGGACTGGACAGCTTTTTCTTAGTGCTATGTGCTCTTTCAGGCCTGAGTGATAATTGATTTGATATCTATTAGGGTGTCCACAAAGTTCGTTGGCCATTTGTAAACAGCGTCGCGTTACGCAACGCGTTGTGATTTTGCATAAAGATTTCGCAATACTGAAAGTACTCGCGATGGGCTATCTTCTGAGCTAGCTAGCTCTAAATTTCCTTTCCTGCTCTTCCCACAATAAAGCAGTGAAGATGAGTGATAGTCACCACCACCGCCGATGTTTGCTGGACTACTACAACCTGGGCATCTCCAGACGTCAGGCCACGACCAGGATGCGTCAGCAGTTTGGTAATAACACCCCTTCTAAGAACTGGATGTCAAAATGGTGGACTCGCTTCACCAATGAAAACTATGGCATCGAAGATATGCCGAGGTTTCTGGTTCTCTCGCCACGGCGTCGTCCACTACAGCATCCTACCCAACAATGCCACAGTGACGGCAGAGACCCTCTCTAAAGAATTGCAGGAGGTCAAGGTGAAAGCTGCCGCCTTGTCCCAGAAACTTGCAAATCCGTGGTTGCTCTGAGACAACGCGCGCCCCCACAAAGCGAGAGATACTCAGGCCGTCCTGGACAGGCTGGGCATCAAGACGATCACGCATCCACCGTATAGCCCGGACATTAGTCCATGCGATTACCACATCTTCCGGTCCATGCAAAATTTCTTGGACGGAAAACAGCTGAAGAACGAGCGCGACCTCGAGGACGTGATCGAGGACTGGGCCGAGTCGCGGCCGGCCAGCTTTTGGGAGGATGGAGTTGCCTCTCTACCCGATCGTTGGCGAAAGGTAGTGGGTATGCATGGAGATTATATCATGGACCGGTAAGTTCAACTTGGTGAGATATCTTTACCAGCTCTGAAAAAACGAATGGCCAACGAACTTTGTGGACACCCTAATATTTTGGAACAGTCGTAGTGGAAATCGCCACGCAGAGCTCTCACTCCCAACCTCGGCATTGTAACAGTGATACATTTGTTCAGTTATAGCTCCAGGTTAACAACGAATGCGATCTTCTAGCATTTTGGATGGAATCGTCTGTGGCGGAGCCTGGAAGAAAGGAAATCGAGTCATGAGCCTACCCGATAAAACGTTAAGTTACCCCACAAAATCTTCGAGACCATGTTGATTTGTCACTTCATTATTGAGGATCAAGCACTGTACCGCCTGCCAGGGAAGTCCGCCAACTCACCTTGGAATTTTGAATGGAGACCTGGGTAGATCGATAGAGTCTATAAGGTTATTTACAAATATAGATAGCAAAACTGCAACCTGCATTTCACAAGCAACTTATGAGCAGGTAAAGTTTGTAATGGTGCAGTAGGGTGGAGGCTTGGTGGTGAGCTGTGAAGCATAAGCGAGGAATCGCATACGTCGAATCGAGTCGTGGTGGTTCAGTGGTAAGACGTTCGACGACTCGATTCGACGTATGCGATTCCTCGCTTATGCTTCACAGCTCACCACCAAGCCTCCACCCTACTGCACCATTACAAACTTTACCTGCTCATAAGTTGCTTGTGAAATGCAGGTTGCAGTTTTGCTATCTATATTTGTAATAACCTTATAGACTCTATCGATCTACCCAGGTCTCCATTCAAAGTTCCATGGTGAGTTGACGGACTTCCCTGATTAAAATCGCGAGATCAGTCTCATGAACGACAGCAGTGAATTGGGGCTAATCAGCTCCTAGTTTTCAGAGACTATCGTTCCTGAGCCGACCTCGCGTGCTTGTGAGGTACTTCCTCGGTTATTATGTGATGAACTGGTTTGGTATCGAAGAGTTTGTAGGGTAGCATCGCGTTTAATCTATTCAACCCGTCACTCGCTTTCCGTCATCTAGGCTCCGAAGAAGATTTTGTCGAAACGTTACCGTTCGACTTCATTGCCAACCCTTGTGGAGTTATAACTAAATAAACCTATCGTAGTTGAGGAAATATTTAAAAGTAGGCAAACAGCTGAATAATTTGGTAGATTTTTGGTCACAGGTTCGTTGCGTTTGAATGCTTATCATTTCTCTTGAACAAATTTATTTATTTCTAGAGCACGGCCAGCGTTATATGGAGGTCCGTAGAGATTGTACAAAGTTAGAATTGGAACGCTCTATTATTTTGGACAGCTGTTTGGAGGGACCATTAGAAAGGTATGAACCCTGACATTACCCTTCTCTCGAAGTCTGCCTTTCTTCAAAGTGTCTTTACATTTCCTTCTTGAAATACGTCCTTCAACTTTTGTGTTCAGATTGAACGCGAAGCTTTCTGCAAAGGATATGGACTTGAGTATGTGGACCTCATCAGACCAGTTTGAACGTATCAACGGTATGTTAAGTTCTATAACAATACGTACTGCATTTGTAGGAGTTAGCGGGAAATTCCCATTACAGCCACCACACCTGCTGACTGTTATTTGTGTCCCGAATAAGATTACTTTTGATCACTTGTTCCTTGAAGACAAGTCAGCAGGCAACTGGCAAAAATACCAGGAAGCGAAAAAAGCGGCAAAGAAGGCTGTGGGTGCCGCAAAAGCTTCTCACTTCGATGAAATCAGCAAGAAGCTGGAAACACGAGATGGCGAGCGGCACATTTACCGACTTGCTAAAGCTCGTCACCGCCAGACCGAAGACGTGGAGAAGTTCTTTGGCATCAATGACGAGAAGGGCCGCCTCCTGATGGACCGAACAAAGGTGCTGAGGCGATGGCGCGACTACTTTGGAGAAATTTCCACAGTGGAATATGAACACCCGGCCATCCCCTGCGCCTTACCAACATACGGTCCCGTTCGAAAGATAAGTGTGGAGGAAACGGAGGCGGCTCTCAAGAAGATGAAGCCAGGCAAGGCAACGGGCCCTGACGACGTGGCGGTCGAAGTATGGAAGTCACACTGCTGGCATGCTGCCGAATGGTTGACAACGTTTTTCAATCAGGTCGTTGCAGAGAAGAAAATGCCTGAAGTATGGCAAGAGAGCACGACGGTACCGATCTGGAAGAAAAAAGGCAGTCCTGCAGACTGCTCAAATTATCGTCCAATTCGCTTGCTCTCGCACAGCATGAAAATTTTTGAGCGAATTGTTGATAAGCGTCTTCGTGATATCGTCCAGCTCTCTACCAACCAGTGTGGCTTCGTGACTGGCTGTAGCACCATCGACGCCATACATGCCGCTCGTCTCTTGCTAGAGAAACATCGTGAGAAGAAGAAGCATGTTCACCGTGTCCCACGTGAAGTTATATGGTATGCCTTACGGCAGCACGGCGTTCCCGAAGAGCTGATTGAGTGGGTACGCATCCTGTACTTCAGCCCGACGAGTCGAGTGCGAAGTCCAGCAGGCATTTCGATGGGGTTCCCCATCACAGTTGGGGTGCACCAAGGCTCAGCGCTTTCCCCGCTGCTCTTCGTTGTCGTCATGAACGCCATTTCACGGGACCTCCAGAAGCCGGCTCCCTGGACGCTTCTCTACGCTGACGATGTGATGCTCGCCTGCGAGGATAAGAATGGTCTCGAAAAGCCGCCCGCGTCCCCTCCATCCCCGCTGCGAAATTTTTCGCTGACTATATACACACACGGGATGGCGCCGAAAAAAAAGCATTCCCGGCGAACAGCATATGAGTCCAAGTTTTCGCAGCCCAGACAGAGGAAGTGGATATGAGTACCAGGGCGGAAGATACCCAAGATCTTCCTCTATAAAGCAGGAGCCGGCTGCCGCCATTCACCTTCATGTACACAAAAATATGAAGTCATCTCCAGTCGCGGCCTGAGTGGAGAACGCCTTTGGAATTCAGGTGGCCTCCAAACAGCTGCAGAACTTCTTGAATGGAATCACCCATGGATAGCTACCTGGAGACCAGTAGCTGACTTGATCTGCAAGACCTCAAACATCGAGCAGCTCCGGCAACGTCGCTACGGTCCAGGACATCATCTTCACCCCATTCACCAAGGCGCGGGTTGATGGTGTGGACCGGCCGTACCTGGAATGGGAAGACGATATTTTTCTGTTGTAAGACCCGGCCGACTGAAGGTGAGCGCTGGCGGTTACATCAGTAACTCGAGAAGGATATCCTCCCTACATGTGGTCGCCCGTGCCTTCTTGGAGACCTTTGCTGCCACATGGAATCGAAGGGTTTTGGAAAAACTCCCGCCTACTTCGAATGGAAGGGCGTTTCGTACCTGATGAAGATGTAATATTGAAATATGTCCCCTGACCTAAACCCACTCAATTACCTAGTTCGGGCGGAGCTCAACAGGGTGGTCTACAGTGGCGGAGAAATCAACGATATCGCTGGACCTCAAGGTACCAACATATCGTGGGCAGTCGATTATGGCGCTAACATCGACTGCGAGGCGGTGGTGCTCCTGTGCTCCATGTAAGCCCATAAAGTAACATTAAATAGTGGGGTTTCTTGAAATTATACCACGAGATTTGCTTATGAAGAAGCAAAATTCTAGGGTTTGCAGAGAAAATTTTAGAGAAAATATGGCGCTTCGTCTGCGCTCGAAGTTGATCGGAACATAAATTATTTATTACACCACGCACAATTCCAAGTCTATTAAAGGGGAATTCAAGGAACAGCTGCACCTTTGCACTTCTGCAACTTCCTTCTAGAAAATTGCATGACCGATGATGAG
>MU912303.1:0-23894 GCA_036418165.1 Cooperia oncophora
TGTATGAGTCATGTAGGCAGTAAATGGGAAGCACAATTGGTTTAGAAGAGCTGCGTCGGTTTGTCGTGCAGAAAAACACACAGACCTTAGTAATAATCACAATAACACGAACATCCAACTTTCGCTAGAACTCTAGCCTTTTCTGCGGCCAATTAGACTTTGATATATATGACACACTCCTTCTAATAAGAGTTTGATATGAGGGTATTAGCTGTGCAATTTTGTCCTTGAAGGGAGAGCTCTGACGAGGTACTGGTGGGAACATATTCTCCAGCAGCCCTCATTTGTTAAAGTGCACAACATTTATGAGAACCCAGGCATCCAGGCATCGTACCGGCCGATTTAGGTTGGCGAATGTCGAGTGCAAACGATATGCGGTGCTACAAATCCGGGGATGCTCCACTTTCCAATACCCCTTATCGGATCTTATCGACTGTTACCACTCCCTAGCCCCCACCAATGTCCCATATCCTGAATAATGTCTTGGAACCAACCCACCACTATGATGTGACCGGCGCTAAGAACTTCGTGACCCCTGCCCCTTATCAAATCATGTCACCTGTTATCAGTTCATGTCGCTCATGTTTATTGCCGCTGTCTCATCTACAATATCATTATTTGGAATCAAACTCAATGCCGCTGTGCGCTGTGCTATGAACTTGGAGATGCTCCCTTTCTAACGCTGTTAACACTCCCTGTCACCCATCAATGATGTCCCTGTCCCATGCCTACATTATATTTTGGAACCAACACCTCACCATCGCATGAACACGCGCTAAGAGACTCGTTATCCTTTTTTAGGTCTCCTTACCAAATCATATCACCTGTTATTAGTTCGCTTTACTCATCTTTAATGTCCCCGTCTCATCTCCAATATCACTTTCTGGAAGCAACGCCTCGATGCTGCTGTGCCCCGTGCTGCGAACTTGGAAACGCTCTCGCGCCTCTTATTAATACTTATCTCAACTGTTAACACTCCCTATCACCCACCAGTGATATTTCGGTTCCGTACCCTATCATATCTTAGAGCCACGCTATAGAACTGGTCTCCGTCTCTTTCTCACGCTCCTTGTCGATCCCATCTATAACAATCCTTGGCCTTCTGTCGTCCACCAATAATGCTCCTAACCGGCCTCCTATGAGAGAACCCATGTTTCTTGAGCCGCTGAATTCAAATCTGCCCTCGGAATTTGCGGAACGGTTCTCTAGAGGGAGTTACGGACTACTCTATCTCTCCTGATTTCGCCCAAGTGCTGATAACCGGCTGTCGCAAGCTGCCGGTGGTATGTAGGTAAGCGCACTGAGTCATAGGCAAGGTCACATGTTGGAATCCTTGACTCTTGAAAATCTCTCCTTTCGTTAAAACACTTTTTATGAGTCCTCAAAACACTTTGTTTAGCTAATTTACCTAGTTCTCTAATTATATGACATCAGGAGCAGACAAACTCACCATTTCTGGTTCCTCTTGAGAGCTTACAAGATCTCTGTTTATTCGAACGTGTTTCAAAAAATGAAACTTACAGTTTAAGAGCACATGTGATATTCCTCCACGAAATGGTGGAAACAAGTTCTCACAATGAGATAGCCAACAAAGAAGTACTGTCCACACACGGCACAGTTACAGTTCACCACCAATCCGGAAAAGCAGTGCTGAATTTTTCAATACACCGATGGGACTCCATTCTTCATCTTTTATCTCTGTCTATTTTCAGTTTTGCTCACCTAGATTCAAATTCCCTTTGGTCTTGTGGAGAAATGTAACTGTGTCGTGCGTGGAGAGCACTTCCTTATTCGCTATGCAAATGGTGAGATGTTTTGTTCCATTATTTCGTGAAAGAATACTATATGCTCTCAAACTTGAGGACTCCATTTCGTAATACACGCTCAAATGAACAGATATCCTGAAAGTTCTCGAAAGGATCTACTCTATATAATCGCTAAGTATGTCTGTAAGTGTGTCGCTGTGTGTGGTGCTGCCTGGTGTGTGTGTGTGTATGTTGTGTGTGTGTTGTCTGCACGAAATTCATAGCGCCCTGGGTCCCAAGTAACAGTGAGAATTGATTTCAAGAGCAGTGATGTTTAGGCGGTGTGATGGGAACGAGGGCAATTGGTGAAGTCGTGACAGGGAAGTGATATCAGCTGATAAGATACGATAAGAGGCGTTAGAAGGAGGAGGTCACCTTATTCATAACGCGGGTGACAGCATCAGCCTGCTCTCGATCTCAAGATATGATATAGAGGATAGTCCAAGAACATCATTAGTGGGTCACAAAAACTGTAAGCTGCTGATAAGATTCGATAAGGGGCGTTAGAAGGAAAAGGTTACCATATTCACAGCGCAGGTCACAGCAGCAGTCAGCTCTTGATTTCGAGATATGATATAGGATGAGGGCCAAAATCATTATTGGTGGGTAACAAGATTTGTGAGCTGCTGATAAGATTCGATAAGGGACGTTAGAATAGTCAGGTCATCGTATTCATAGCGCAGGTCACAGTATCAGCGAGGCGTGCCTTTAAGCAAGTGATATAGAGAGTGAGTTGGGAACATCAACCGTGGGTGACTAGAAGCGATAACTACTGATAGGGGCTGATAATGGAGGTGCCTCTCGCACTCCTCCCTCTTCAAGGCGGTCTCACGCTTTCCAAATCATAGAAGATTCTCGCTGAGTGATGCGACATTTGTCACTGTACGGTGTGACAACGGATTAATCTTATCGAATCGGATAAAAATTGCGATTACTGACTACCAATGCTGCGCCTAACCTCTCGACCCGCCTTTAAGTTGCCGACCGCTATTCCGAGGCTCAGATTGTGGAAACTTTCCTTTTGGCCACACTCCTCGCTGATCAACACTTACAAAATGAACTCATAATATAATCCTACTCCCCTTATAATAAACGCTCGATGTCGAGCGAGAGGGGTCGGGACGGTGGGAGGAGCGGGCGGGGCACACGGAAATAACTTATTGAACGTACTAATCCGCGGCGCTACAGAACTGCATCATAGTGCATATTAAAACAAAAAAAATCATACCAACCCCCAACTTTTCTTAGGAGTGAAAAATCATTCGCCGCTGGCCCCCAGCCAGCGGTGTCACACTATCGAAAATAGATTTGTCTTACGCCCCACCCCATAAACGACCCCCTCCCTAGTGAGCAAAATTTTGCCCTTCATGTGTTTCACCACAGGATGCGTGTACCCTGTCTGTGTGCTTTGTATGGCCGCTCTATGCGCGGACCGGCAAGTATAAGCGTTTCCGAGCTATGAACGCAGGATCCGCAGGGTTGCTCTATCTGTCATGATTGTACCAATACAGAGCTGTATGAGCAACGCAGTGATTGAAAGAGTTCCGTTCCCCATTATAGACCCGCCTGGCGAAGCCAGGCCAGCTCGGCGCGAAAACCGCAGCCGCACTGGAGAAGGAGGAGAGCCTCGGCTCTCAGTCTCGGTTTTTCGCCCCCGCTCAGCGGGCGATTCCCGAGCTGGCTATCCATATAATTGCGACAGAGCCAGAAATTGGTAAGTTAGCTAAACTAGAAGTGTCTTTGTCGGCGACTCATATGAAGTGTTTATTGAAACAGAAGAACGGCTTCTTTCACACGAGTCAAGAGTTCCAACATGCTGACCTCGGGTCTATGTCAGCGTGAGATGCGCATGTGACTGCCCACAACTATACGCTGGCCCAACTTGATGCGGCAGTCAGTTAGTCGCTCTGAACTTGTGCGAAACACTAGCAGAATTGGAATGCTGCTGCATACCACCTTCCTCTTCTCAGGGATATCGCTCACGAAACTCGAGGGCGAGCACCTTTCGATGGAGGAATTTCAGCGGCTCAAGGCATGTCCACTCCATATACCATGCTCAATGCAAATTGGCCGGATGGATGTTGCTGGGTTCTTGGTAGTAGGGGCCGGCTTGACCGGATCGGCATGTGGCTTTGCCAGCGCCGTTTCCCATAAGGTGAGTGCTTTCATTGGCCGAGCCATATTTCCCGTCCAGCTCTATTCTGCCTATCATGATAGAACTATCTCGTCTTAGCTGAGACCTAATCTCGTCTTAGCTCAGACCTCTTTGGATACAACACTAATCCATTGTCCGGTAACCGAATCAATCTGGCACTGCTAATCTATAAATCTTTGTGACTAATACTCAAACAAACGGAGCATAAGATCAGAATGGCACATGCTGTACTGCCTTATTCTGCTTACATATATATGGACAAGAAATGATGTGGTATACTAAGGTGTGACATCCTTTCACAACTGAATACACACCTGTGGAATCAAATCACCAAACACTTTTTTTCGTGATTGCCTAAAATATATCGAGAACGCTCTCCGTGGCACTGCTCATGTTCACCAGCTCGAGCTAGAAAGCAATTTCAAAAGTACCTTTGGAAAATCGCGAGCAACGTTCACTATATCGGGGACCGTAGTTATATAATCTGCGCAGAATTTCTTGTTGCTTACTTAGGGTATTATGTAGAACTTGCTCTCTCATTTTGGCGAGTTGAAAAAATAGGCTCAGGAAGTGTGGAGAATGGTTAACCTGTATTGAATCAAGACGATGCACCAAGCCACAAGAGCAGAACTGAAGGTAACAGAAAGAGTCAGATGAGCCTCCCAACGCCCCCAGTAATTAAATTTGTGTATTGCTGTTATCGTATTTGATTTTACCAATGCATTTCTTGAATACTTATTTAGGGGTCACTTGGTATTTGGTTGCCGGTTCAATTGAGGTATTCACGGCGCTGCAGGCTTAGTCTTGTGGGAAAGGTATGGCATAGGGGTTGGTAAGTGGGTTAACATCAAGTATGTGGCCATAATGTGCACACCGTAGTGCGCACCACGTTAGGACAGCAACCTACAGGTTGCGGATAGCAACAACAATAAGCACCCGCGTAACACTGTTTGCGAGTGGAGGCAAGCGCTCTGTAAGTCCCCTGCACGTACTTGCACTGAGTGCCACTCTTTCCATCTCAGGTGAACCCCGATGCTCAAATGGCATTGGCGAAGGGGTTGAATCGCCGAGGAAATAATTCAGTTCGCATTTCGAGGAAATTGTAATTGCTGCTTCTTCTGGTGTGACATATTACATTGGAAGAACTTCTCAATCAACGTGATCGCTGGAATCTACTATTCTCAACTACCAAAGTTGACAGGGGCAACGTAAAGGAACTCCCGTATTGCTCTACTTCATGACTGTTCCCAAACTTAGTGATGTGAAAGATTGCATTGGACAAACCCCCACATACACCAAAAGCACTACTTACATTGATGACTCAAAGTGGCCTACAATTTTGTTAGTGGTCGCTTACCCCTAAGGTCCCCTCAAGACACTGTGGAGGTATTTCACAGGCTTACAGACATAACGACAAATTGAGAGTCCAATTAATGCGCCGTAAAATAAAGTGATACAAAAAATACAAGTGATCTTTGTAGTTACCGATTCTTTACTGCATTTGGACTTCGCAGGAGACACCGAAGACGGGCTTGTTGGCGGCTTTGGCAAAAGGCTGGAAAAAAATCAATTAGCAGAGGTGCTGATGTACTAGATCGGCCAGAAATTTCTGCTATATTTCCCGAAATGAGGCCTTCCTTCCATAGAGTGACGTATAAGATCAGAAAATATAGCAGTGTTATTGCGGGGTTCTTGCAAGTTTCTGAATGGATGCCATCGCTTTACAATGCAGGCCGGCGCGGGTCACATTCGGACATTAACTCGACTTCGGCTCGGGTCGTGAAGCCTTCTTATCACAATATACTTTCCGGCCGTAGGCGCAACGCGTGTCGCTCGCGGCGCTACTGGCACTTTGCCAAGTCTTGTAGTTTGCGCTTTTGGGTACGATTAAAACACTACTCCTGATGCGGATGGCAATTAGGGCCTTGCACATTCTACAGACTTCGAATAAGATGTTGACGAGGGCTAGGATTGAAAAGCATCTATGTTAATGAGAATAAATAAAAATAATTGTGAACCCGTAAAAATTTTCGCAACTCGACGCTAATATAACACGAGAGCCATAATAAGTTCTGACTTAGCGAAGAACACGCATGGGTCGTTCTTAGTCAGAAGTTTGGTGGGAATGCGCGGCTTTAAAGGAAGATTGCAGTAGTGTTTTAGTTACTCTTTAGTTCTAGCCCTCGTCATCATCTTACTCAGAGATTGCAGCATAAGCATCGCCTCACTGTCATTCGCATAAGGAGTTGCATTTTAATCGTACTTGAAAGCGCAATTAGAAGACTTAGCAAAGTGCCAGGAGAGCCGCGCGAAATGCTTTTCAAGCGGAGTATGGAAGAATCAGCCCATCCCACGATCCTGAATACCCACGCCGCATATGTTCGAAAGGGGAAACCTCTCTTCGACAGCTATTGGTCTGTTAGCCGCTCCCACGCCAACAATGCACCTCATAGGTGAGCGTGATTTCTGTTTTTAATTAGAAAGGAGCGCTAACGCAGATCAATACATCTTGCAGTACGCCACGTGTTCAGTAGCCACTATATTACAGAATGCCCTTTGACAATGAGTCTAAGCTTGAGAAGCAAAACAACTCATTTTCTTGCTAATCGTTTCTGTTGAGAATACACACAGACATAGCGGATTATATATAGTAGGATTGTTTGTGCCTTCAAGTCTGATAGGTGGGACATTTTTTGATTGGTGTGACGTTTTGACATAGAAGCACTGTCCGCGATCTGGTATAGAAGTTGAAAATATGACGTCGGGAGGGTAGTATGGTCCGCGATGAAAGCGAGAAAACAGCTACAGCTCAATATGTTCAGTGACGCCTCCTTTTCTCCAGTGATTCCGCCTCCAGACTCCGCCCCTAAGGCCCACCTTTCAGTGAAAAACGAAGCTGCAGGACGAAAAAGCATGAAAATCGCACTTACACTTACTAGAGTTCTTATCGGGGAAGCAGCCGTGCATATGAGGGCGTAGTTTTGGAGATGGAGTTGATTGGGCACGTACAAACTGGGATCGAAATGGGGTTCTATCTAGGGCAGTTGGCATGTTTTTTGTGCTTTTTCCTTCACTATCGAGTTACTCAGAACTTATCGTCTATATGCAAACCCTTAGTCCACTATTTGTGATGGCGAATGATCGCGGCTTTGCATTTAGTCGCCATCTTCAGAAGCCTGAACGTAATGCGAGTTAAGATTCCTACTTCACCAAATACTCCATCTACTCTAGCCGATGTCACACTGAAACCGAGCTTGACTCTCACAGAAATGTGAGAGTCCAAATCTTGCCAATTTTTATGATATCTGTGTATCATAAGCTGCGTGAATGGGTTCCTGACCGAATAACAATATGTCTGCTTCATGGGTGATGTGGTGCACCAGTGCTGGCGCGCTTGCTTTTAATGTACAGTATATACATAGATGACCACTTCTTCATAACATCAATGTAATCCCAGATGGATGAGCGCTTCGACGGCAGAATTACCAGTCACAGTACATCAAGCTGATACGAGAAAGCACCGTTAAGGGTCCATTCTTTAGCGCGCATGTTAAGGTGTTCCATAGCATTACTCAAGTAAAGTGGTACCGTAAATGTTCGATTCGCGCTTCATCAGCAAAGCCAGTGCCATGAAGCGCGCTATTGCTCTCAACATGTAACAGCAACTGGAATGTGCAGGAGGTGGAACGATAAGAATCACGAGTGCTTGCTACAAAAATAGCCACTATCAATGGCTATCGGCACAACCACCCTCGAGATAGGCGGCATAATGGTCCACAGCAGACTCTGCGACAAGAAGGACATATCAGAAAATTGTTTAACTCGCCCACACAGAGAAAACTGGCGATTGTATGCAGCAGGAAGTAGCATAGAGAATTTAGTATCAGGCATGTAACTCCACATAAGTTGGGGCGAGGAAGGGTGATGGCTAGTCGCATTAGAGATCATCATGCTAGCATGAGACGCGTAACCATTGCAAATGGTCTTAGAAGGTATGAGAGCGAGGGACTCAACAGGATCGGATTCGAAAAAAAGTTCCTTGTGCTGGCAAATAAGCTTTTAACTGGCCTTTATTGCGCAGCGGTAGCGGACTTTTCCGCTTCGAAGGCATTTGGCACGATAAGTTCCGAAGACGAGTAGAATCAATACGCCTGGCAGTGGCAGGACGAAATTCCGCAACTTTGAGCAGGCGCTTTTCCAAGGAAGCCCTCATAAGGGCCTTATAAAGCTACAAAATACCTACCAGAACGCCCACCACTCCCTCCCGCCCACAGTGGACGACTGTACTGCTTCATTTGCAAAGCAAAATATGAAGCGAACGGATTGGTATGAAGCGGCTGCGGTGCTGCATGGTATATGAGTAGACACGCGCAGCCAAATCTACCGTAGTGTTATTGGCAAGATGCCGGGAAACTGGTCCTGAATTGTTTTGCGTCATTAACAACTAATGCTTTTCTTCACAGGTTCTTGACCGTTTCACTTCGTTCCTTTCGCCATTTTCCCACTATATAGCTCCCTCATTTTAGGCCGAGTTCCAAATTAGTAATAACTGCCTTTGAACGGTGGAACCATTGATGAGTCTGTTTTCTACAGTTTTGGAGATTTCTCTAGGTGTCGGAACAACTAGGGTTGACAAGGCTCTCGAGAGAGTTTACGAGTTCAAAAACTGAAACGTGTACATGCCATGGTAGGGGTACATACAACTCTCGAGGGTACAGGTACAGGTTCAAGCTCGGATTTATCTAAAGGCCTACTTTGGGGCATCAAGCTATCACGAGCTGGAAGCTAAAACAAATAAGCATTTGCGAAGGCTGAGAATATGTTTGTGGACCACTGTGACGTGTGGTCTGAAATGTCATCTGTTCATTGGAATAGAAGGATTGAGGATCGGTCACGTGAAAGCGGTTGCAGTGCAACGAACAATATGAAGGTGTAAAAAATATTGCAACAATCGCTCACAACTCAGGAGGAGCATGAATGAGATAACGAGCCACTTGTGCCATCATTGGTCTCTTGTTCGGATCTCCTCTCCAACATGTCTTCATCACCCTCACGACGAGAATCGGAAGGTTAGGACCGGTAATTGGACGGAATTTAGGGTCGGAAATCTGGAAAATAAGTGCTTTGCTTGAGACCTACAATCACATCGTTTCTATGCCCGGACTGGCTCAATCAGGAAAACAAGACGCTAGTGGTTAATTTCGAAAAAAGATTTGCCCAGTACTTCTCGTGTTGAAATGTTGGAGATACCTTCAACCTAATTGTTCTATTTTTGACGCCTCTGAATGGTGAATCGCCGTCATTAAAGATCTCCCATAAGAGAATGCCGAATGAATAAACATCAGATTTCATTGTGTATGTTCTAGTGAGAATCACCTCAGGAGCTTGCCTGAATTCGATCGACGTTCAAAATGAAATAAAGACAGACAATGCGATCGACAAACCACTTAATTGCGAGCTTTTCCGAGTCAGGAATATGATACGTTTCTGCTTGCTTCGATAAACCGAAATCGGAAATTTTCACGATGCATTTTTTGACATCAATGAGGCAGTTTCGGCAAGCGATATCCCTACAAAATGCGATGAGCCAATTAAATATGCGACAGGGACACTATTTGAACGGAGTGGTCAAATTCAGCGACACCATCGTTCCAGATACAAAATTGAAGCATATCTTCAACGCTATTTCATTTCAACCTGATAACATGCCCTACCGCAAGCCTCTCAACACAAGGATGTATCCGGAAGGGTGGTTGCTTGCACGCTAGCAAATTTGAAGTTTCGAAATGATACTTGTTCTCACCAGATCCGACTGGCAGAACAAAAACTGACTTTCCATGTTTCATTTTGATACCAATGTTTCTTACCTTCCATCACTATGCATGTTGCTATGGTCGCCTTTTCAATTTTGGTTCTGTTATAGGTATCGATGTTGTCTCGACGCTAATTTCTGTACCCCAGGGATCCCCCATGAATCCTATCTGCAGCCTCAACGTGGCGTGGGATAAACGTTTCGTAATGCAGCGGGTACCACGCTAGAGCCTAGTAAGGTGCAGGCTGTCAACTATTATTGCGAAAACAGCAGTGGATATGGGCATCATTTCTCTGAATCACCGAGAGGGCGGCGTTTGTTGGAACCGCTCAGAGAAAGCAGCAGGAATTCTAGGGTCGGAAAATAAAGCTGTCCAGGACTACCATGACGATCTGTGCCCAACGCACGGACGCTTGCATCGGAAGCTCACATCGAAGATCTGATAGTGCAAGTCAGGAAGACCAAGTGCGACTCATTGGACTGACCGAGACTAGGAGATGTCGCTCGCTTCTGCCACATACGAAACTAGGAAAGAATTTCCTCAAAACATGCGACAGCAGAGCCGTACATGCGACAGCAGAGCCGTTGGCGGTACGGGCGTCCTCGTCAACACGCACTTGGCCATGAACATCGATTCGTACGAAAATCTGACGACCCGAATCAGAAGTTTGCCATCGAGAAACTGTGGTTCAACTCCAACTTCGAAATTTTCTTCCCCTACGCGCCAACATCGAGTAACACCTAACAGGATGAGCTCGAAGCATCCTATACAGGATAGAAGTTCACAAGGAAGAGCACACCTTTTTCAAGATCTTCGTCGGTGATTTCAACGCTAAGACTGGGCCCAACAGAAGGGCCTAAGAACTTTACATCGGAACTCACGGAATAGAATGGAATGAGCAGGAAGGTTGTTCGAGTTCATCAAGTCGACCCATACCATCCATAGTAACTCGCAGTTCCCGGAAGCCCTACAATCACGCTGGACTTATGAATAAATGAATGAATATGATCGGACCACGTTTCCACTTTTCGTCGCGAAGAGAGAGACAGCTACAAAATTCATCAAGTAAAATCCCAAAACCTCCATCAGTTGAAATCACTTTACTTTTCTCGCTAGGCTCTGGGAAAATTTCTATTATTAGCAACTTTCGACGAGGAATACGAACAGCTCGTCGAACATCTTCGCGACTGCGCCAAGATGTTCGTCGTATCACAGAGTCCCGTGCTTACCAAGAAGCGTTTCTCTATGAAAACTTTGGAATGATCGCTAAGGTGGAGCCGGACAAGCGCGAGGCAACTACCACCTGACCCGAGCTTGCGAAGCTATGCAGAGAAGCGATAAATGAAGACCTTATGAAGAGGACAGCAGTAGTAGAAGCAGCACAGGTTGTGAAGAGCATCCGCAAAGCCCGCAGCGACTTCGCCAACTAAGCAAGGTGATCGGCCTTCGACGGTTGGACGGAACAGTCACTGCATCCAAAAGGGCAATGGCAACGATCATCCACGACTTCTCTGGGGCAGCTATATCTACCTCCCTCCGTACTGTTTAAAACAGGAGGGATACGTCTTCCTTTCAGTTCTCCCTTTTTAAGTCCGGCATGCCATCCAGTCCGTGGAGAATCGTACGGCACTCGGTCTCGATAGGATGAGACCCAAATATCTGGAAAATCTTCCTCCAGTTCTCGCCGAAACCTAGCCCGACTATTCGTGCGCTACCTGTCGGAATGCAAGGTATCCCACCTCGTGGAGAAACCAGCAGGACTGTGTTGCTGTACGAAGAAGGGAGACCTGTACGACATTGGCAATTATCGCCCAATCTGCCTGCTGTCTGTAGTCTACAAACTCTTCACACGAGTCATCCTGAACAGGATTGGCAGAACACTAGACGACAGCCATGCGAGCAAGCAGGGTTTCGAAGAGGATTCAGCACGATCGATCACATCCACACGGTAACGAAGCTCATCGAAGTATCGCGAGAGTACAAGATGCCGTTATGTCTCACGTTCATCGACTTGAAGAAAGACAGAAACGGTTATCGAAGCCCTGGGCAACTAGGGTGTTCTCACTCAGTACATCAAGCTTCTTTGTGAGCTGTACAGCAATCTCAGGATCTCACCATTCTACAAGCAGATCATCATCAACGTGAGGAGAGGGGTCCCACAGGGCGATACCATCTTGCCCAAGCTATTGAGCGCCTTCTCGAGATGGTCACGCGTCAACAGGCATAGAAAGTTATGAGAGTGAAGACCGACGGCCGGCAACTACGGCATCTCCGCTTTACTGACAGTACCGTTCTGATAACACCAAACCATCTAATGCATAACTGCAGCGAACCGCTGGTTGCATTCGGATGGCTCTGTGCGGTGTCATAAATCTCGGTTTGAACCTCATTGAAGCAACGGTGCTTTATTGTAGGTCTGGCATTTTGCTTTCTGATCATTGCCTTACTCATCTGCTCGACGCCGATGCTTAAGCTGTAAGCTAGCCTTTGTGTGGGAAACTCATATAGTCACGTGCCAACTGCACTTGAGCCAGAGCTGTGCCAGTCTGATGTCAACGGTGCGAGCGATGAGCGCTTGTCGGAGCTTCGTAATGAACATTTGAGGCGCTAAGCCAATGATAGCACGATTAGATGACCTGTTTCCGTTGCCCCCTCCCATCAACTTCGCGCGTCCCTTCTGCACAGACTTATGCCTCGGGAGCATTTTAGACGCTCCCCTCTCTCCGATAAGCAAGGAATTAACTAATGCGCGGCATTTCATTTATTCAATGCGCCTATTAAAATGAGCGATGCTTGCCGCCTTTATCTCCAAGTTAGTCGGAGTATGGTAGCAATCTTGAGCCTTTCGAACTATATCTCGAACACAGTTGGTCTCACCGTGCTTCCTGAAATCTATGTTGTAGCCGATGCTTAATTACGTTCATCGTGCCACAGGGTACCCCGCTACAGCTTATAGCAGTGCTAGAAATGATGAGCTGGTACGCTATTGCGTGCCTTGCTTGAGCAAGCCATTATCAACGGCACACAGACAATGGGACCTCTACCATTTGGTTGTAACAGTCACTTCGTGAAACTCAACAAGTACATACTTGCTCGCCTTTTCCCAGCTTACTTGCTTCTCACGCTCTGCAATAAACCCCTTCGATCCGCTTTCATCACCATTTGACTCTCTCTGATTTCCCGCTTTTCAAATTCAGCTATCTACGATTACGATGTAGCTATACGCCAGCATCTGATGAATCACACTACTTCCCATAATCATGCTAAACCCGTGAACATTGTGAACACATTGCACTCCAAATTCATTTCAAAATGCCTGGATTGGAATTGGAACTAAAAAAATAGTCCTGCCAACGGAGATGATCCGCTAGTAACGAATAACAAAATTGGAACCTATTCAAGAAAATAGGCGAAGATAGGAGCAGTTACGACAACTTTTCGGCTTGCTGCAGACTCAAAATGTCCTTTATTTACTTTTCTGCAAAAGGAATGTTGTAGGAATTTGGTGAGGTCTTCTGTCACGTCATAAGTTGTCATTTATTATATTTAGTGGCCAGCTATTGGATGTTCACATCTTTTTCATACCGCAAATTGATTTACGAATATATTGACCTCTGAACAGTATCACTAACCTATGCATGCAACCTTTGGAATGCAAGTAGACGAGTCCAACGGCAACGTCACATGCGTAGCTAACTTTTGTTTTCACGGGAATCTTAACAAGAACTACGGCTGTGAAGTAGCTTTTTTCAGGACGGCGGAGCCCCTAGTAGAAAGAGCATTACAATTAAGCCGTTACCCATCAGGGAGAACCTCATAATCGATTTGACATACGTCCTTGGTCTTCTTCAAATGATCCTTTAACGAGCCACCGTTGATGAACTCCATGACAATCATGACGTTCCCGTTACCTTCTTGTACAACGCCATAAAAAGTAACCACATTTCTGAAAATACCTTTGCATATCCGATTCATTCTTCACGTACAATCATTGTCGTGGTCCAAATATTGGTAATATTCGTACTGGCCCTGACCATAGAATCAAGTTCCTAGTCCCTTTTCTTTCGCTTCATGTGTTAATGCAACGTATAGCCGAAAGAATGCAGCCTCGGAGAGAAGAGATTGTGCGACAGTACTGCCAGGCAGAGTTTGCGCATTTGCTAACAAGTGGTTGCTCACAGAGTGCCAAGTGTCAATAGGGCACTAGACCGCATCTTCGCCAACATTCCGGCTTCTTTGGTGGGACTTATGTGGTAGGTACATATGGATTTTTGCTCTGCTTTTCTGCTGTGTAACTCACATTGGGTCGGCAGCTAATCTCTTCAGTAGAACTGGAAGAAAAATGGTTAATACGACAGCCCTGTTAGAGTGACGAGGAACAGAACCCATACAGTGATTATTTTAAAGACCTAAGGAAACAGGGATAATCAATGGTGTTGATTGCACAAAACCTTGGAACAAAAGGATGAGTTATAGTCCCCGGCGGATATGTGGCGGTAGGACAATAGCAAATACCGAATGGTTACGATCGGCACGCACTCGCGATGGTTTGTTACTGCTACAGTGCTGTCACTGCAAGCCCGCGATTTTGCGTTGCTGCGCACGCGACGTCGCGTAGTGCTGAAAACCGCCTCCCACTAAGGGTTCGTTAGAGCAGTGTGGCGTAAATCATCACTGATTTCTGCGCCCCCTTAACTCAAAGCTTCACGATTCACTGAGTATGACCGTGTGTCAGAGAGGCAGCTTGACCTTGACCCCAGCAACTGAAACAACAATTGAGCCAAATATCACGACGAGCACACTGATGGCGCGTTATACAGTGTGATAAGTATGAATGACAAGTATGACTGATAAGCGACTCCAAAGACGAAATGCCTCCACGCATGCTGTAGTGTTTTGAGCTTATAGACAGAGACAAAGATAGTAGGCAGAGGTAGCATTGTAGGGTATAATAAAAAGATAGCAAGTGATGGTGTCTTGATAGGTCCTAAATTATCACAAGTACAATGAGTCCTAAATTATCACTAAGTGCTAGATCCACATTGTGTTAAATCACGCTAACTGGGATAAATAACAAATGTGGTTGGTTCAGCCATCCTGCGATCCCTTTTCTGCAGGGTTGGGGCAAGTATCACCATCATCTGACGCACGAATTTGAAGCACCGTCCATTCAGAAAGTCTAGAAAAGAAGCTCGTAATGTGTTGCCACTAACTTCTCACTTTGATTTCGCGTCCTCGCTTTGCGACAGTGAAGTGCTGATGAATTGAAAAAATGACGAGTCGCAGAAGTGACGAATAGCGGAAGTAGATGAACAGGTATAGTTTATAACATCGCACTCAGTCGGGACGGCGTGAGATAGTTGGGAAGAGCCGCCTCCGACAGCCTGGATCGGCCAATGGCGGGTGGGTACTGGTCGATTAGGATGAAACAACCGGTGGTAGAATTTCCGCAGATGGGGACGGCTGATTACGATGTTTGCGGTAAGATCAACTGTATGTGATCCTCGTCAATTCGTAATGCTACTTCTTCAACTAGTCAATTTTTCCCTGTCGCAAAGTACAGTCATGATTTCTGGAAACGACAGGGCGTGTAACGCGGCGCGTGGATTTCAAGCAGTAACGAGGTAAAGTGTCATTGCAGTGATGTCACATCGATGAGCACATTCATTGGGTAGAAACTGCCATCGCCGTGTGCTTATTATTTAAGATATGTTCTCTACGAACCAAACTCTGTTTTCTGACCAGTTTCAAGTACCAAACTCCCAAACTAAAGTCATACTTGTGCTTGTACTGTCTCATTAAGCGTGCTTCTTTGTACATTTCATCCATCATTGCTTTGTTTTCAGCATTGATCTTCTTCTGAAGAATAAAATAATCAGTCGTGTTCCTTTATGAATCTGCGAAGCTACTGAAAGCCATGAAAGAGTGGTTGAGAAAATTGTCTCACAACTTTGATAGCGACGTCAAATGGTGGTTTATTCGGACTTTCATGCATGACGCCATGCCACACCTCGCCAAATGCACCTGCACCAATCTTAGTGATCATTTTGATCTTTTCGCTTGTTAGCTCCCATGGTTGTTTACATATTGGTTGACGAAGGGTGAACGTGTCACCGATGGGTATTTGAGACGAGTGATGAAGCCTTAAAACATTGTAAAAAATCTTTTTGAGGAACTATTCGTCATTGAATCCCTCAATAGAGAAAACTACTCGAAAATTTATGACTGACCAGGGAAGTCCTCCAAGTTAACATGGAACTTTGAATGGAGACCTGGGTAGATCGATAGAGTCTATAAGGTTATTTACAAATATAGATAGCAAAACTGCAACCTGCATTTCACAAGCAACTTATGAGCAGGTAAAGTTTGTAATGGTGCAGTAGGGTGGAGGCTTGGTGGTGAGCTGTGAAGCATAAGCGAGGAATCGCATACGTCGAATCGAGTCGTGGTGGTTCAGTGGTAAGGTTCGACGTTCGACGACTCGATTCGACGTATGCGATTCCTCGCTTATGCTTCACAGCTCACCACCAAGCCTCCACCCTACTGCACCATTACAAACTTTACCTGCTCATAAGTTGCTTGTGAAATGCAGGTTGCAGTTTTGCTATCTATATTTGTAAATAACCTTATAGACTCTATCAATCTACCCAGGTCTCCATTCAAAGTTCCATGGTAAGCTGGGGACTTCCCTGGTGAATGACATGTAGGAAGGGGAAAATGATCCAGACAAGAAAGGTCGCTTGCCTGCAAGCTCCCTTATCTGATTCATTTCACACTCACTAGGGCTGTCAGGATCTTGCAGCATCGATGAACGTCACTGATATTCTTTGGACGCTTTTCCGGAAACATCTTGAGAATCGGGTAGTCAAAGTGCTCATAGTTGGTATCATCCTTGCGACGCACGGTATACACCACTTCCGCTTCAAGTACACTACTGTTTGGACCGAAACTCCCTTTTTTCAAATCAGATATACAACTTTTCAAACCAGAATCACCACTTTTTGACCCAAAACAGCCACTTTTTTAATATATTTCTCAAGCTCTTGAGACCGAGCAAGTAATCATCCAGGTCGCCCTATACACCGCCGCAAACCCCCTCCAACGGCACACCCGTTTTTTTTCTTATTCTTTAGCGTTTACTCCTTTTGGTGGCAAGGTCGCTCTTCAATATGGTGACACCACTTCTCCCAATCAATGCCTGGTTGTATTCCGACTATTTCCAAGTATACATATATGCAGTGCGTTAGGCTCGCCGTGCTTGGGACCTCCCTTGGGCCGCTTTCCGGGCACCTCAAGCTGAAAGCTCACCTTAGAGACGGGGTCAGCCATTGTGCGAAGTGCATGGTCAAACTAACGAAGGCACGTTTCTCGCATTTTGCCACCTATAAGGGCTTCACAGAACTTACTGCCAATTACATCGGCGGTTCACACGCGTAACACCCTCCATCCAGCGCAACATTCTCATTTTGATCACACAACGTGGGACTTCGACTTCATCCGTGACGGGTCAGCACTCAGCACGGTTAGTGCGAGTGATCGAACGACGCTTCTGTACATCTTAGAAATAGAGCGCTCTGGCATCTGCTTGTTGCGGACAATCCCAGACATAGATCGCCATCACGACCATGCTGCACTTGCGTTCCCTTCTGAGTTAAGACCTCCATCGGGAGTAGCTGCTGATCCGAGATACTCGAATGTTTTGTACGCGTGAGCTCAGTGCCATCAACTTTGATGGGACCCATCTCTCTTGGGTGGGTTGTCAACTATTCGGTCTTTCAGACGTTTAATCCGAGCAAAATTTAACCAAGGATCAGCTCAAGCTTGCACCTGTTGCTCTAGCGTGCGCTTATCTTTGCGTGCAAGCATCACATCACCAGCGTGAAAAGTTCGAAGGACCTTCTTTCTGGAGGTTTCGTGTGATGGCATTCACGACGACAATGAAAAGGAGTGGGGAGACGCGGAGCCTTGTACCGCAACAGCGACAGGAAACTTCATCGATGCGATTGCAGGTGTCAGGACTCGCCCCTCTGTGAATAGAGAATGCGCTCCCACGCTATGATGTTTTTGGAGACGCCGTGCGGTTCCAGGGCGAACAAATGACGTCTCGACGAATGCGCTCAAGTGCCTTCTTTAGATCAAGAAAGATCATGGTCTTACTTCTCGCGATGTTTTTCCAGCGAAGGTGAGCGGCATGTATGGCGTGGGGCTACAGCAATTCACGAAGCCACACTTGTTGGCAGAAAGTTGAGCGATGTTATGGATGCCATCGACAATTCGGTAAAATACTTTTATGCTGTGCGGAAGTTGGACGCTAGTTCGATCAATCTACCGAGGTGCACTTCTTTTTTCAAACTGCTGCTGCTGTCAGTCTGGGCACATTCAGACACGACGAAATGGTTGAAGAGCTTCGTCAACCATTCTGCGGAGTGCGCTCTGACTTCCAGTCCGCTGTTATTCGTCGGGGCCTGTAGCTTCACTTGCCTTCATCTCCTTCACAGCCGCTTCCGTTTCTTCAACGGATATTTTCCGAATGGGAGTGTATATTGGGGCTGCAATGAGACTAGTTTATGGGTGAATTTACCTGCCGTAGTTGCGCAATCACTCTGCTCATTAGAAATGGCCGTCCTCGTCACTGATGCCAAAACTTTTCGCTGTCTTCGGTTTGGCGTGATGAGATCGGGCAAGTCGGTACAAGTGAAGCTCCCCGTCGTCTCCCTCTTCTTGTTGACATCGATAAAATTAACTGTTTCCAATGCAGCAACGGTCTTTTTGCCGCAATCCTCGCTTCGCGGTACCCAGTTGTCAGTCAGAGTTCCGAGCGAGCGACTTGGGAGTATCGATCAAAAGGCTTCATTGCAAGCTTCCTCAACAGTCGGGACCTTCGGTAATCAGATGCGAGAAATCGCAGCTCTTATGCGCACTATTTAGCGTCTGTGATGAGTCCTTGATTGCCATTCTTGATAAGCACAAAGTCCATGCTGGTGCTCCCGCTGTAGATGGTGATGGAGTGGGAGTCGCTTTGCGGAACATGTGTCAGAATTCCTACCGCCCACCCTTAATCTTTCTATTTATCTAGGAAGCAATGTACCGTCGCTGCAGCGAGCCGTTCTATGGATAGATGGATGGATGGATAGATGGATGGATATATCGTGACAATCTTGACAGTCACACACATCTTCACATACGCACACAATACACACACGACACTTTTCACCCATGGTTAATCTGGTTGATATCGCAGCTAGACGATCGTGCTTTATATAATTAGGGGGGGGGGGGGGGGGGGGGGGCGGGGGGGGGGGGGGAAGGGGGGGGGGAGGGGTGCACCACAGCGGGGGGGGGGGGGGATTTGCTACGTTGTCTGGTTGTCCGGAAAATTGATACCCGACCTCATCGTCCTTGATTTGATAATGCGATGCAGATACATTTCCATTTTAGGCGGTTGACATAGATCAGGCGTTATCGATGCAGTCAGTACCATCAGCAGCTAGAGAAATGGACCAGTGCAGGCCAACTAAAATAATGGGATTTCTTCATACCACTGAGCTGTTCATAAATTTGTCGAAGAGTACTGTTCATCGTGAACATCTACGATCTGATGTATAGTGTGAAGGCGTCAATGGCCAAAGCACCGACCCTCCTAGCAAACCATCATGGATCTACTCAGTAAGTGCAGGTCCGTAGGCCTGCTGTGTCTATATGATTCGTGATCCCCGTTAACAGGACAATAGGTAAGCAGCTTCATTTAGCTGATTCCATTTATGAGGGAGCGCAACGTCTACGGCGAAGCCGGGCTAAAGAGAATATAATAATACTAGAACACAAGTCTTTTGTATCTAGCAGTCCATTCATCTTCAAAAAATGAAAATCTCACTTGACCAAAGTCATGATGTTATTACACTTGTTCGTTCCATCTAATGTATAAATGTGCTCGTTGTTATGAACCATGTGATGAATAGGATATTCTCGCACTTTCCCTTCCCATCTTCCAGTGATACATGCCTATAAGGCTACAGCTTGTGATACTTTTATTAGAAAGAATTTCCCAACATTCCTTTTCTTGCAACGTGGGCATAGTAAGTTGTAACTTGTGCTAGTAATTTGTGACTCAGGTTGGCTTGGTGGAACTTTAATCAGTGCGGCCTAACGTTTCTAGTAATTCGCCGTCATCACAGGCCCAGGGTTCCACTTTGGCTCCACATTTTGAGCGCCAGTAGATAGCGATTCTACCCACGCTGAAAAGCGGTTGCGGATTTTCGTTCTGAAGATGGAAACCTGTGCCTCCGAAGACGACGAAACAGTTGAAACGTTGAGCCGGCTTAATGAAAGTTATACCTACACCCGTGAGGCACAGCATTACTGAAACAAGTTACAATTCATTAGGTAGATTATATTTGCTTCTTTCTGCGTGCAATCGAGGAGTAAAGCAGCAGATGATGCCTGTGGGATTTATGGGATGTGTAACAGAGATGCTATCTCTCTTAGCACGAAAGAAAAATGGCTTGAGCAAAGTAATAGCAAGTTGATGTGGCTAGTAATTATAGTAAACCTTTTCACGCATAGGCAACGCTCGCGTTGGCTATTTCCCGTACGATGGTTAAAAATCAGCAGATCAAGTGGAAGGCGTGTACTAGTGAAGCAAAATAGAACACATCAAACTGTCGAGACCATCTTAAACAGGAGCTCTGTTAGCACGTGGGACGATGTAGCAGAGGTCTCACTTTAAGGCAGTTGGCACGATGGTTTTCCACTCGGCCTAAAATGCTAGTAGGGCGCTATGTAGGAAATGGCGAAAGAACGGAGTGAAACGGTCAAAATCCTGCGAAGAAAAAGCCTCCGTTCTCAGTGACTTGAAAATCGATTTCGGACGAGTTTCCCGTACGGCATCTTGCCAATCACCGCTACCGAAGGTACGGCTGCAGGAACGGTCGTCCGTTTGTGGGCGGGCGGGCGAGGAAGGCGTTTGGGACGGAATGTTGTTGCTCGATAGGGCGTTATAGGGGTACCCTCCTTGGAAAAGGCGCCACGGAGCGCCTGTCCGAGGTCACGGAATTCTGTTAAGCCAGTCGTATAAATCCTACATCTGTATAGCGATTTATCGTGCCAACTGCCTTTAAAGGAAGAACCCGCGATTACTCGCCATCTCAGATGGTGGATTAGGGGGTTCCATATAGACGACAAGGGGTTGAGTAACTCGACTGTGAACAAAAAAAGCACAAAAAACATGCCACCTGCCCTAGATAGAACCCCATTTCGATCCCAGTTTGTACGTGCCCAATCAACTCTATCTCCACGCCCTCATATGCACGGCTGATTCACCTTTCTACGATCGTACAAGTGGCGATCATCATGCTTTTTCGTCCTGCAATCTCATTTTTCACTGGAAGTCGGTCATTAGGGGCGGAGTCTGAAGGCGGAGTCACCGGAAAAAAGGAGGAGCCACTGAACCTATATTGCGCTACAGCGCCCCTCCCAGAGTATTTTTTGCCGCGAAACCGGTACAAGGTTGTTCTTTCGATACCTGATCGTGGACCGTCCCTTTAAGACGTTTTCGACGACCTCCTTCGGACTCTGCCTTAAGGCTGCGTTTATACTTTGCGGCAGCGTAGCGTAGCGTAGCGCAGCGTAGCGTAGCGCTTCCAGCGTACGCCAGCGGCAGTGCCGAAGAGAGGATGCATATCGATCTAGCTTCACCAGCGTCACCAGCGGCACGCTGGCGTACGCTAGCGGCACGCTAGCGTACGCCAGCGTTTCTCCAGCGTTTCACCAGCGTTTTGCTAGCGCTTGCAGCGGCAGGGGAGTAGAGACTATGGGAGAGCTGGAGGGTACAAAACTCATCGATTGCGCGTCTCCCACTCGCCCTTAGTCTCTACAATGCACATCGCTTCTGCGTCTCCGACGGCCCCATAATCTCTACGATGCACATTGCTTCTGCGTCTCCGACGCCACATAGTCTCTACAATGCACATCGCTTCTGCGTCTTCGACGGCCATATGGTCTTCTACAATCAAGGCCGACCCGCTTCTCTCAGCGGCCAGCATAGTCTCTACTCCCCTGCGCTTGCAAGCGCTAGCAAAACGCTGGTGAAACGCTGGAGAAACGCTGGAGAAACGCTGGCGTACGCTAGCGTACGCCAGCGTGCCGCTGGTGACGCTGGTGAAGCTAGATCGATATGCATCCTCTCTTCGGCACTGCCGCTGGCGTACGCTGGAAGCGCTACGCTACGCTACGCTACGCTGCGCTACCGTCTCGCTACGCGCCGCAAAGTATGAGACCGCAGCTTACGATTACTTAACTTTCGCATATTCTTCTCTTTGAGGAACCTCTTTCAGGATTTGCATTCTCCTATTTACTCTTTGTGAAATGGTAGAAATCTTGGCGCTGTGTTGCATCTTTGTCGAAAACTTTCAAAATTCTCCACGGTCTCACCATTGCATGTCGATCTCCTTCGGGTTCAAGCTCCCGTATAAGGAAATCTCCGTCATTCTTGAAGGAGACCGAGTATGTCTTCAAACGGCAAACATCCATGGTACCAGTCCTCTTTTTCTAATTCCTGAATTTCGAGAAAATGCCGTCTTTTTCACGTGGTTCTCATTATTCACATACCGCTAGTGTCTTTTCTAATGAGAAATCCATTAGAACGACATCGTCTGGCTTCGCCAAGTCAACCTTCGGCTGAAAAATCACGTTTTTGACAATCCCTCTCTGGAATAGGTCACATGCCAAGCAAACATACTCCAAAGTCTTTGAGTTGCAGTTGTAGGCTGTCTACTGCTTCACTGGCCAATTTATCGTCATACAGATCCAGGTTCTCTTTGCTATGCTGAAAAGAGGAATGGCAACTCTCGCATCAAGAAGGACAAAAACGCGGAATCGTTGATAAGGCTAACTCCCCCTTGCAGAAGCAGCTGTCCACGAACCATAGTGACTATAACCCCATTACTGTATGACCAGAATGGCTGACGGGCACCTCTGCGTGCATAACAATCATGTTGATCCCTTTGAAGCAAAATGCAAGGTGAAACTTTAGCCTGATATCTGTTTTACTACCTATTTCCCCATTTGTCCTTACTAGTGATCGGCTACCAATGTCCAACGCTCGTCACACTTCAAAACGTCTATCATTGACAGGGAATACAAAAGCTCAGCCGTTGAAAACGTTTCGATGGTAATAGTATCGACATAAGAACAAAATTTTCTGCAGCTGTAAGAGAGCGATCTCCTCACAATCATCTGTTAGGCTGCGCTCACACATTGCGGCAGCGTCCACCAGCGATTATCAGCGTTTTCAGCGTCCGTCAGCGCCAGCGACTAAGAAAGTACAGGGGGGGGGGGCAAAAAAGTCACTTCGACCGAGTCACATATCAGCAAAGTTTTCGCTGCCCAGACAGAGGACGTGGATACGAGTACCAGGGCGGAAGATACCCAAGATGTTCCTCGATAAGCAGGAGCTGGCTCTCGCCCATCACCTTCATGTACACCAAAATATGAAGTCATCTCCAGTCGCAGCCTGACTGGAGAAGACCTTTGGAATTCATGTCACCTCCAAACAGCTGCGAGTCACCATGGATAGCTACCTGGAGACCAGTACTCTCGATCTGGAAGACCTCCAACATCGAGCAGCTCCGACAACGTCGCTACGGTCTAGGACATCATCTTCACCGCAGTCGCCAAGGCGCGGGTTGATGGTATGGACCGGACGTACCTGGAATGGAAAGACCAATATTTTCTTCGTGGACCCCGGACTGAAGGTGAGCGCTGGCGGTTACATCGAGCAACTCGAGAAGAATATCCTCCTCACATGTCGTCGCCCGTACCTTCTTGGAAACTTTGTACTGCTACAGCATTGGGTGCCACCACATGAAATCGAAGGGCGTTGGAGAAACTCTCGCCTACTTGGAATGGAGGCTGAGTACCTAAAGAAGATGGAATATCCAAGTAGGTCACCTGACCTGAATCCCCTCAATTACCCGGTTCGGGCGGAGTTCAGTAGGGTGGTCTACAGTGGCGGAGATCAACTATATCGCTGAACTCAGGTACCCACTCACGGTCGCGTGGCAGAATCTCTCGATGGCGCTCCTCCAGAAGGCTGTGGCGGAGTGTCGTGATAGTATTTAAGAT